>PVJA010030255.1:0-25960 GCA_004027025.1 Myocastor coypus | reverse complement strand
TTGGAACTATGGGATTTAATGTTTACCCTGCTGGATTTTGGACATGTGTTGGTCCCAATGTTTTGTATTACCCTGTTGTTTGCAACTTTTGGAATTGTAATGTTTATCTTATGACTTTGAATGTTGGATATGTTTGACTCTTCTATTGTACAGGGGCTCACAGATGAGAGTTTGCCTTGGATCTTTGAGGAAACGGGATTTGGGCTTTTCAGCAATGCTGAAACTATTGGGACTTTGGCAACTCTTCCAGATGGACTAAAATGGCTTTTGTAAAAAGGGATATGTATGAGACTTTGGGGGTCCAGGGGAGGAATGTTATGGTTTATGTCTAGTTGTCCCCCCAAAGCCTCATGGAGTCATTGGGCAGGGACTTCTAGAGTTTGAGACTTGATCCATGATCCCTGGGATTATAGGTTTAGGTACTGATGGGATTATGGGTGGAAGTACTTCTGGGATTATGGGTGTAGCTTAGGGCGGGAGCTAAGGCAGAGAGCCTGAATGTAATATAAAGAGAGACAGAGAGACAGACTGGAGCTCTAGCTGTTGCTGTTGCTCTCTACTGCCCTGTTTGGCTGGCTACCTCTGCCACCATTTTGTTGCTGTTCCGCCGCCATGAACTGGATGCTCTCTGCTCTGTTCCACTCAGCCTTGGGCCAGCCGAATATGGACTGAAACCTACACAAACTGTGAGCTAAATAAACCTTTCCTTCCCTCATTTTGAGTGTTGGATATTTGTTCCAGCAACGAGCAAAAAGTCATGGCCTATCAACAACCCTACAGCCAGCATAGAAAACACACCCATCACACTACAGGGCTGGTAAGCCTATGCCTGAGGAGGCTGTTCGAGTGCTCTAAAAGACTTGCCATCACTGTAAACCTTCCCACATTCTCTCCTTTCCAGTCTATCCAATCATCAAAGACAACTATGGCTCTTCCTGTTGTCACTAGAAATCGTACCATGTTTCTTGCCAATTTGATCAACATCGCTCTTTGAGATTCATCCACATTGTTCAGTGTTCCCAGGTATGTGCCACTGTCATGCAGCTGAGGAGCCTTCTGCTAGATGAAGCTGTGTATTACCCCATCCTATTAATGAACATGTGGCTGACGTTAATGGACTTCTGTCCTCATGCAGTACCTGTCACTTCCACTTACTCCATGTGCTCACCCACATATGCTGCTGCAGTGAAGTGCTATTACATTTAACTCTAATTTGCTTACCATTTATGCATAGATGCCCTTGAAATGTGACCCAAATTTTTGCCTAGTTGTAAAAATTGGCCAGATTTTTATCCTTTGTTTTCATATTTGTCTGAAGTAAATTCATCGCCACATGTGTTTTGTTTGTGCACTTCTTGGTGAGATCTAATTTTGCACCTTTGTAACTAGGGCTTTTCCTTTCACATCTATGAAATATTTGCCTATCCCAAAAATCATAATAAAGTTTATGTTTTCTTCAAATGTGTCAAAGCTTCTAACCTGTTAAAGATCTTTTTATTTTAATTTATTTATTTGGCACAGGGTCTCACTACATAGCTTGGACTTGTAGTGATCCTCCCGTCTCTGCCTTCCCGGGGCTGGTGCTATAGCCATGTGCCACCATGCTTGTTTTGGTACCCAGCTCGGTAAGGGAACAGCATAGCATACGGCACTGGGATCAAATCCTGGTTCTGGCGCCTGCCAGGCAGGTGCTTAGATCACAGCGTTATCTCCCTGACCTGTTGAATAAAAAAGTTACTTTTGTTAGGTCTATATTGTACCTACATAAATTTTGATAGCTGTATTTTTACTTCTGTCATATCATTCAGTGTGAAGTCATAGTTCAGAGTGATCTTTACACAGTTTGTTTAAAAGAACTTCTTTTGCCATTGAGTTGCCTGTGAGAGCTACTAAAATTGACTACAGATGTTTTAGTCTCAATCTGCACTCTCCGTTTTCTCAACTCGTCCATCTCCTGCCTAGACAACACTGTCTTGGCTAAACGGCTTTCCTGCGAAGTCTTGATATCAAGCAATCGAAATTCCCTGAGTGCTGTTTCAGGTTCCTGTTGAACGACCAGCATTCCTTGCACCTCAGTGTACATTATAGAATACAGTGCTTCCCTCAAAGGGAAAAATCAGAGATTTTTGTATACGACTGTGTTTAATCAAATAATATCAAATTTCCAGTTGATTAAGATGTTAACTATCTCCATTACATTAGGCTTCCTTTAGGTATCTTAAGAATATTAAAACATTTTAATAGAGAAGCTTCACGCATATATTTTATTCAACTTATACCTAGACATATTTTAGGTATTCCATGTACTGTAAATTGTATATTTAAACTTCATTTCCCATGTACATAAAAGCACACATTTTTATACAAATGTCACTCAGTCATGCCACTGAATACTTACGATGTGTAAAAACATATTATTTCTTTTTCTTAAATATGTACAGCAATCTATTTAAGAAGCAAGGAAATTGAGGCAGAGACTAATGATTTAGCCAATTCATAAAACTAATAAATTCCCCAAATCAAACTCAAATTTAAATTCCATCTTGAAACCATCCTGCTTTCCATATGTCATAATACAGAGGGACGGGAGTCTCACACCTTCAAAGACGTGGCTCTACAGGCAGTGGATGTGCATGGTAGAGTTGTGGAAAGAGAAAAAATGAAGGTGTTTGAGGACTTATGCACAGGGAAGAGGAAAGAATGAAAGGAAGATGGCGAGAGATCACATAATATTAAATATCCCACGTACTGTTATCTAAAATTTGACTTCATTTCCTAAAGTTCTTTTTAACTATTTCAGAAACCAGTCTGGCAGTTTTTCAGCTATCAAACATGCAATTACTATAGGAGCTAGACGTTCCACTCCTATGTATATCACCAAAGGAAATGAAAACACATGTTCACATAGAAATTTGTACAGAAATATTTATCACAATCTTATTTATAGTACCCCTGATTAAAAAATAATCCAAATGAATAGATAAGGAAAATGTGATAGAGCCATGAAAAGAGGTATTATTTGGTAAAAAAATGAATGAAACATGATTCATGTTATAACATGGTTTCGCCTTAGAAAGATAATGTTAAATCAAATAAGCTAATCACAAAAGCCCACATATGTTAACCATTTATCTCAGGTGTGTAAAATAAAGCAGTCTTTGTAGATCAAAGGTGGAACCACAGTAGAGGAGGAGGAGACGGAAGCAAGGAATGGAACAGCTGGAGGGCATGGGATTTTTTAAGGAAATAAAGATGTTCTAAAATTAACTCTCACAAAAGTGCAGGTATTGGCAAAATTTCTAAAAAGTACAGAATTCACAATATCTAGGGTTATGAATTATATACTATGTAAGTTAGACCTTAAGGCAGCTATTAAAGTACTTAAAGATATTTTTCTTTTGCATGGCCTATTGTCTAACACCTAATAAATGTTAAGAATTTATTGGAAGTATTAAAGAAAAAATAATTTTACTAGTAACACGTCCCTATTAGAGCCAACTACTGAGATACATCAGTGGAGAAAGAAATGTTTTAGAAGAGAAATAGAATAGTCATTCTCTTTCTTTTTTCATTGCTGTGTGCTAAATTACTTGGAGTAGTACTTATTTTACTAGGTTTTCTCTAACTGAAGCTCTAGCAGTGGGGATGTTCCTGAAATAAGGATATGGTCTGTGATACTTAGTCATGTCAACTTGAGTCAGAAATGCTCAGCTAAAGTGGCTCAGTACAGTTCTGGGTGTGGAAGAGGTGACCCAAGGAAGACGTGACCAAGATGGCACAGAAGGGAAACAGACAAGGCGGGGTCACTTGCGTACCTGCCTTCACCTCAGACATCTCCTGGCTGCAATCACAGAGCTCAGAGTCCTGATACAGACTTGCACGAGGCACTGCAGTAAGCTCCAGGCCTTTGATCCTGCAGCTCTCCAGTGTGCAAAGACTCATTCTCTACCACAGACTTTGTGGTTGGCCACGGACAGCCAGTCTTGTACGTTTTTGCATTAATATTTGTGTACCCTGCATCAAACCTGTGTCTTGAGGAAGTGCTGACTGATACAGCATCTAGTATGGTTGAGATTTTCAGCAGTCTACGCTCTTCAGTAGATCACCTGACTTTTTAATGTTGTTTCTAATAAAAGTCTTAATAATGACTTTGAGGATCAGTGGATTAATGAGACGATTCAGGGAACCAGGAAAGAATATAGCTGAAACTTTAGTAAGTGCTACAAAGTCACTAAACAACATAGATAACTGCTTTGCCACCCTAATTTTCAACAAGCAAAGACAAAGGGATATTGTAGGGTTGGCCAAATAGTTCAGCTGGTTAAAGCACCTGCTTAGGCAGACACAGCAGCAGGGGTTCAGTCCCCAGGGGGCTGTGCCCAGGGCACTCTGAGAAGGAGACTGAGATTGGGAGTGGTGGTGTGCTCCTGTGATAACAGTTCTTGGGGGGCTGAGTGAAGGCAGGGCTCTACTAGTCTGATCTACATAGGGAAACCCTGTAGACTTTGTAGACACTGTACTAAAATATAAAAAAGAATAAAGGGCATTGCAATCCATATGGCAAACATGGGTTATACCTCTGAAAATTATTATATTTTACTGTTTTCTTCTTATTTTCCTCCTTTGGATAATTTTTGTTCTAGAAAGACAGCCTCTACTGTAGTGTTCTTCAAATTCAATACAAACCAGCTGAGTGTTTTGCTAAACTTTAAAATCTGACACAGTTGGAACTGAGGGACCTAAGACTGTTGCAAGCTTTGGCCTAATGTGGATAGCATAGCCGTTTGATAGACTAGACTTCCCGTAGCAAAGTTTAATCAGTCTCTTTGTGCAACAAATGAATAAATGTAGGTTAGAAAAGAGACATACTCAAAGTCATAAAACCAACGAACACAATGTTTCAGGAAGAAGAACCTGGCTGGGCTACATCTCTACATTCCTCACCTGAGACCTTGCCTACTCTGTACCACAAAGCAGAATTCAAAACAGCTATCCCCTTCATCCTCTAGTTATTAAGCATGGGAGCTCCCTAAGGCGATGCTATTTTACCAAGCAAATATTCCTACCTGGATGTTTTCTATGCCCTACCAAATTCTCAAGGATATTAAATATGAGGAAAGAAAACAAATCCTACTCTCAGCCCTCAAGGGCCAACCATTCTCCTCCTCCATGGCCGCTCTACCTTCCCAACATATCGTCAGGCTCCACTTTGCCTCCTGCCCTCTGCATGTAGGTAGAAATACAAGCTTTTAGCTCAAGCTAAATACACTTAGAATGACTGTGGGGGCGGGGGAAGAGCCATAAGCCTTTCTGGAGCAAAGCTCTATAAAGTTCGAGGGCTCTGTGATTTCTCACCTTGGTGGCATGGATAAAGGAAAAAGGCTTCTGTGCCCTAAATATATAGAGACTCAATAGAGTATGACAGCATGGCATGCCGCCATTGATAAGCTCATAGAACATTTTTGAAAGAGGACACACTAAAATGATCATAATGAAATATACCACTATTTGATGAAGAGTAGTGACACTTGTTAGGAAAAAGCTGAAGGACTTTAGTTTGTACATTATATTTTAGTCTCATTTCCATTTGCAATGTGCATGTACCATTTTTTCCTTAAATAATCATGAATGTTTAAAGATTTTAATAGAAAGTATAGTAGCAGATTGTTGTTTCACAAAAAATGGCCACAATGTTTTTTTTTTTTTTTTAAGCTCCATTGTATATGACAAATGTGGAACATCCCCATCCATGACTGGAATACATTTCCTTGCTCTTTGTAGCTGGGCAGACTGTGACTTCTCAACCCTAACAGAAAACAAGAGTGAAGTGTTGGCATGTGAGCTCTGAGGATGAGTTTCAAAATGAGATGACTCCCACTTAGCTTCTTTTCAGCTTCTTTGCTCTGTGCCACCAACCACCACGCCACCAGGAGACTCATGGCGATGCTTACACTAGATTGCCTGCTTGAGTCAGTGAAGAGATCCTAGAAATCTGGGCTCTGAGGGTACTGCCATCATCAATCAGCTAATCCACTGATGAGTTCATAGCAGGAAGGGCTCTTGGGAGGTAGGGTCCTGGTGAAGGGGGTGGCATGTTGGGGACGTGCCTTCAAGGGCAGTCTTTTCCTGAGTTCTTTCTTTCTCTGCTTTCTAGCTACTATAAGCTGGTCAGCTTCCCTCTGCAATAAAATTTTCTGCTCTCTACATGGCTAAAAATAATGAAGCCAGCTCACTGTAGACTAAAACTTCTGAAACTGAGCCAATATAGCTCAACACAATGAGCTAACACACCCAACAGGAAGTAACTGGATGGCAAGACTGTGCCTAGAGCCACTGAGGTTCCAGCCAACAGCCTCCATCTCCCACTGTCCATGAGTGGCAAGACTATAAATAAGTTCCACTCTCAGAATTGACTGGTGCTAAGTAACAATGCTTCCAAAACCAACAGGAGCATTCCTGTGACTCAAAGGTGGGCAGAACCTGGGTTCCTATGGAAGCAAGTGACAGAGTGAAAATCCAAAGGGCTTCATGCAGGAGAACTGTGGTGCTGCTTAAGGAGACCAGAAGGGAAGCTTAAAGGGAGGAAAGACTGGAGACTGAAGAAAAGAAGGCAGAACATTTGGGAACACTACCACCTTGGAGAACGTAGAAACTACAAATACATTGAGTGGTCTAGTTAATGAAGTCACGGAGATTTTCAGGCAGAGCACTGAGGAGGCGGCTTGGTTTTGCTCTCCAGCACAGCAGTTCCAGTGGATGTAGGAAAACACAAAAATGCTCAAGAATGGGCTACCAAATATAAACGAGCAAAGGCTTTGTGGCTTGGAAAATAACACTATTCTTCATTCCCAGTGTCTCCAGATGGCTTTGGTGCAGAGATCAAACGCTGGGTACTGTCAGAAAAAAATGAGCTAGGAAGGTCTGACTGTAAAACCTCCTCTTCTGCTCAGATCTCAAAGATATATTTAAAGTGGTATCCCATGCAGGCAAGCATCCACTACTGTTGTAGCATAGATCTTCTCTCGTTACATATGAAATTTCTAACCATCTCAAAAGCATTATTGCTTTGCAGCCTCACACACAATCTAAGTAGATAAGGAATTATCTCCACTATAGTTTTGATTATAGCTTTTGTTTCATGCAGTTTATCCTAATAAATCATAGATCACTGGCAACATTTATAAGAGAATTGCTGTATTCTTTTACATATTCTCTTTTACAGAAGAAAATATTACCAACCTTTTCCACATTTCTTGTGGAAATATACAGAGGCCCCAGAAGGACAAAACCAAGAGCCATTAAACATTCCCAGGCAGAAGTGTCAGGAACCAATAATAAAAAAGAAGCTTTAATTTCAGAATTCCTCAGTGTACTTTATGCCATCTAATCTTTGCAACGAGAATGTCTTTAATGGTTATGTTATGTTTGTTTCATAGTGGTTATTGGGCAAGGTGGGGAAGATAATTATATTTCTCCAGATTATGGTTCCTAGATCAAGAGAGACTGTATCTGTTGAGTGACAATGAGAAACTGAGCCCATATGTGCTCCGGTATCAAGTGGAGATCCTGAGCCTCCCTGAGCCTGACACTGAGGGTGGGTGCTGCTTTGATAGGACGCTACTGATGGCGAGGCTGGCAGTCGGTCCTTGCATGTGGGAAAGAGGGAAATAATTAGGACTCAAGGGCTGATTAGGGCAGCTTGCGCTTTTCAAGAATAATCAGCAATATTTCAAGTGCTTCATGCATTTCGGCAACCTTATCTTTCCATATCAAAATGTAATGCCTAAAACTTACTACTCTGTTCTGCCTATTCTGACTAACACTGGGTAGTAACAGGGAGGTTTTCTGATGTGGAGGCTAGACACAGCTTCTGCCGCTGTTTTTATTTGGAACAGGTCTTCTGGAGGAGACAGCAGCCATTCATCAAGGAATAGAACCTAGCTCGAACAAGGAGGCCTCCAGGAGAGGAACTCCTGTGGACAAGCGCCACCAACCCCTCGACACACGGTTGACAAATCACTCAGTGATTTCAGATTCCAGCCTTGAAGCCTTCCACATGAGTGCCCAGAGGTCAAGGGAGCAGACCCAGACAATTCCCCTAGTGCCATGGCCGAATCCTCATTCACAAAATTTGAGAACATTACTAATGGTTGTTTTATCACACTGTTTTAATCTGTTACACAGTACTAGATAGATGGCACAATAATTGTGTGTAATCCACACACATCCTACTGTATACCTTGTCATCCCCATAGTAATTATAATATGCAATAAAATGCATGTGTCACATAAATAGTTGTTGACTGCATTTTAAAAGAATAATGACCAGAAAAAGTCCATATGTGCTCAAAACAGACACAATAATAGCCACACTGGATACAAAGTACACATTAACAACAGCAGCATAATATTTTAACAAGTATTTTTTTCATGTTTTTAAAGAGACTAAAAATAGTAAAGGAAACTATTAAAAATGATACAGAAATTCACTAAACAATATGATAGGAATGCCATAATGGTTGTTATATTATATTTCTTTATGTTAGTTGTTCAGACTACCAGATATAAACATATGAAACTAGTCCAAAAAATTAACTGTCTCTTTAATAGATCAGTGGAAATCTGCAGTATCATTATCCTGTATATATACCTATGTGTTTTTCCTTTCCTTCTTTCTTTCCCTTGGCCCTTCCCTCATCCCTAAGCAGTCTCTTTCCCTTTTCACAGTATCCGTCATACCTTTGACCTTATTTATTCTTTCAGGTTCTTACACTAGTAAGACAATATGATGTTTACATATGTAGGTCCGATCTATTTCACTTTCGAGTAAGGTCTCCACTTGCATCCATCTGCCTATAAAAGCCTCCAGTCCATCTTGTTTTATAGCTAAGCAATACTTTATAGTATAAAACTACCACATTGATCATATACTTGGTTAAAATCATAGAGACAGACACTATAGATATGATGTTTAATTTTTCACAAAAAAAAAGGCCTGAGTGGTATTTTCAGGCCTGCCTGTATTTACTGGTCTCACAGTAAGGCTCTGTGATCTAAAACAAGAACTGCAAAAATTTAAAGTGAGTTGGCCAAGGCTATACACTTATACTACTAAATAAAGTCATGATGCTGATGCAGATTTTGCAACTATAAGTGTACTGCTCACATAAAACCCTGATAGCACTTTTATGAATGCTGATAAATCACAGGTTTGAACTATAGAGTAACCACTTCAAAGGAAGAATAACTAAGTGGTGATCGAAATTAAAATTCTTATTTCTAAGTTGTGAAGAAATACTTAGCTTACCACCTCCTAGAAAGCCATCGCTCAGTTTCCTATGGATGATATCACGGTTGTTCTGGAAAAGATGAACGTGGAGCTTACACTGCATCTGATTAGGATGCCAACCTCAGAAGGCTGAAAGGTTTTGCTTGTTTTCTTTAGTATTTAGTATTACATTATTCCCAGTTACCTAAAGCAGTGTGACATTTGGTGAATGCTTATAACTTCGTGTAACATGCAGAAACTCCAGAACACCTAAAAACCAAGTTACTTTCTCTCTTGGAAAGACTAAAGAAAGAGCTCTGGGGAGTGGGAGCAATCTTCCCCATAGTCACTATAACACTCTATTCTGGTAAATTCAGGATAAATGCAAGAAGTTTAACTCATAATCCTATATTCAAATTTTCCAGGGATCTTTCAATTCATCCTTGTTTTACCAGTGGAGAAAAGGAACAACTCAAATCACAACGTGACTCAGCACGACAGGATCACAAAAGCACCTCCTATTTCAATGTCTGCTTTCTGACTTGATTAATTCCTCACTCGCAAAGAGCTACGTAGAGTGAAAAACAGATTTAGAAAAAACTAATGTATCATCCAAGGACAGGCTATCTTTAAACTATCCCTAAATTTTGGGAATAGCATCATGGAGTCCACTCGGATACTTCTGTCCCTGCCTGCTGGTGGTTACATGACGCCTTTGAAGCCACTATGGATTTGCGTCTAGTCTCTTGTTGTGTATCCATATGCAGGAGGGCTAAAGGGTCCTTCTCATCCCTGGAGACTTACACACATGAGATTTTCCTACTAACTTCAGTTTCTCACTTAGTTAACATGTGCTCAGTCACTCCCAAGCGCCACACACAAGGAGGAGTACCATCGTGTTTTACTCTAATTCCTCACCAAGACGATAGGAGAGCAACCAATGGCATCTCCATTTATAGATGAATAACAAAACTCATGGGAGGCACAAATCCCTTTTCTCAAGTGCTGATTCCCTGGAAGAGCTACAATTTAAAATCAGATTTGTGTAACTTCAAAGATTACTAGCAAGCTGATAGAGAGAGGGGCTTCTGATTTACCACCGCACTGCAGGGCTCTGACCGTGTGGACACCCCAGACCCTCCTCCTGAGAGGAGGTGCGCACCCAACCTAAGGCCTCCTTTGACGAATGGGAAATACTTCTGCAAATGCATCCAGCATTGATGCCCACTGTTTCCAGGTCTTCTCTACTCCTGCTAGAATGTCTACTTAGCGGTCGGGTTTCCTTATTGACTACAGGGTCTCGGGCTTTGCCACACCTCCTGAAGAACACCCTGTGTGTCCCCTCCACATGCAGTTGTGAGGACTAGGCCAGGGAGGAAAAAGCCAGCCAGGCTTCATTTGGCCAGCTGGTCTGTGGGAACCAGCATCAGAGCCAAGATGCCAGGCCATGAGGAAAGAGGCCAAAAGCCTTCCACAGTCCATTTGTTTTCTTTCAAAGGTCACTGCAGGGGCTCTAGACAGATGTCCAGCGGGGTATCTTGGAGACATTTCCTCCACGCCTTCCCCCAGATGGCTTTATGAAGGTCCACAGCATAAGTTTATATTTTTCCAAAGCTTCAACTTACAACTAGAGGATGATAGAAATGATAGATGAGTTTGTTTCTGACTGATAGATACTTATATCTGGTAACGTTTAAGTTTTTAAATGCTAGGCAGTGTGAGAAAACACTTAGCAATAATACCTGAATTATCACTTTCTGGGTATTTTTGTTCGTTTGTTTGTTGGTTGTTTGGTGTTTTTGTTTGTTTTTTTATTGGTTGGTTGGTTGGTTGTATTTTATGGAAGGGCCTACAGGGTGCTCAGGGTCTTGCTACTAGAGCACACTCATAGTGATCCACCAGTTTACAGCCACCCACAAGCTGGGATTACAGGCGTGCACCCCCACACCTAGTCTCAGTTGCTATCTCAGCACACCCCAGGACCGGGGTCAGCATGGCAGGCCCAGGGATGGAACAGCTCCGTCTAGCCATGGCAGTCCAACTCTGATCATTTAGCCCCACTACCAACTTATTTTATAGCCAGGGAAATGGAGGCTCCAAAAGGGAGCTCTCTGCACCTCCATTTCAAAGCAAACCAGTCTAACAGTCTGGGGATGAGGCCCTCCAGCCATGATTCTCAGCTGCCACAGAAGCAGTCTCTTCTTATTATTCCCTATGAGAAAACCAAGGCACAATTTGTTTCAGTGTGCTGAGAAACACATGGGACAAAAGTAGCCTTAGAGACAGAAAGTAAGAACTGAACCATTTATTAGCTGATTCCCTTTGACCAGGACACTTAATTTGTCTCCATCCCCTCCTCTTGTACTGGGAGCTTGTTATATGATTGGAAAGTTTTGCCCCTGTGGACTATTGCAAGACAGTGTATGGGCAAGAGCTAAATTATGCTATAAAATATTAAGTGCTATCATTTGAAACTGAGTAGATCGCTAAGGGTCAAAGTAATAAAAAGTACTTTAATTGAGAAGGTGGCACCTAAGGTTGGCTCTGAAATAGATGAGAATAACAACTTATTTTTTACTGAGTTCTTATATGAACTGGGTCCTGAGATAATCTGTATGCATTAGTTCACTTCAGCCTTACAAAAACTTAGGAATTGATCATGACTGTGTTTCCTGTTTCACAGGTTTAGAAACCAAGGCCCAGAGAAATGAAGTTACTGTTTCAAGATCAGAGAGCTGGTAGGGGACACTGTCCAGAGTCAAACTGAGGGAGACTCAGTCTCTGCATCTGGCTGCCTCTCTTGGTATAACAAAGTATAACAGAGGCTTCAAGCTGCTCATCTGCACTCACCTGCACTTGGCCAAAGGGCCAGAGACAAACTCCAACCCTTGTCCTTAGCATAGGATGAGAGAGAGAAAGAAAGCTAAGACCTCTGAGGCTGCCCTGAAAAGTCCCAAACTTTCAAACCATAGCATACGAGTTCCAGGTACGCCAGCATAACCTGCAGGAGCCTTTCTTCACATGAAAGCTCATTATACCTTGGTGCAAATGGGCTGCATCTCGAACATCCAATTAGAACAGTGTGAATCATGGGAAAGGACTTACACAATAGATGCAGCTGATGTGACCCAGGACCCTGTGGATTGTGTGTCACCTGTCATGCTCAAGAAGGCTCCAAGATACATCCATTTATATATGAACTCTTCTAGTTTATCATTCTTTATAGCTGACCAATATTCCATTGTATAAAAGCACCACATCCTTTTCAACCATTCTTCAGATGGTGGGCATTTTGGTTGTTTCCAAGATTTGCCTATTGCAAGCTGTGCTGCTATAAGCATAGGTGCACAGATATCACTATGGTATAATGTTTTTAGTTGTTCTGGGAAAATTCTCACTAGGGGGATAGTTGCTTGGAATGCCTGTCATTCTGGTTTTTTAGATGTGTGCTGCTTCCGATATAATTTCAGTTACTGCTATACTCTCTCTCAGGGAAATGGTTGGTTTACAAGAAAACAAAAAAGTATATTAAATGAGAGTAAGGGAGTAGGAAAATGTCATAAGATTGACTGGCTACAATTTTGTATATACTTAGATTTCTAAATATGTAAAAATGTGTAACTGCTTTTATCAATTCTATAGAGATTTGTTAGAATACCCATGATTAATAGAAAATACAAATTTCAAGTTAAGTCTAACATGTTTCATACTCAGAAAGACAGTGATGTTATGTCCAAGTACCTATTTTAGAGAGTAATAGTATCACTAAGCTTTTCTTCTGGAGGGTTAAGAATATAAGTTTACAGACCAAAAATTAGAGGAAAAAAAGGGCTACAAGGATAGCCAATATTTTGGCCTTAGCCCTTCAAGGTCAGTGAGGACTCAGGACATAAGAGAACCTGTGCTGTAACATCCTATAACTCAGTGGTTTCTCAAATTTTCTGTTCAAGAAGATTCTGTTCTGGGGTTACAGAGGAAAGGGACTGAAGTTACATAGTGTGCCAAAGCAGAGTCACTTAGAGAGAAAACATTCTCTCAGGCTTTCACAGAGAGCAAACTGGTCAAGCAATGGCCGTGACTCATCCAGACGGCTGACACTGTCAACAGTTCTACAAAGCACTGCACAGTGTTCCAAAGTAAATCCTGAGAAGATTTGACCGATCTTCAAAGATATAAAATTTACATGTTTTGCTATACAGGTCATGCTTAAACTTGTCCTTAACCACCCAGCAGAAAAATTTAACCACAAGGCATAAAATGGAAAGCTAGATTAGAATGATGAGCTGTAAAAGGCTTAAATCAACAGCTTCTAACATTGCCAGTTTTACCAATAACCCACTGCGATTATCAAACATTGGATTATGTATACAGCTACTTTATCTTATTTCAGTGAGAATTTGGTAGTACCAATAATGATTTGAAAAATTATAAGACCTACACCCTGGGCTCTGTATAACCTGTATAACTAGTAGGAGAACAACAGTATGCACTGGATCAAATATTGAAATGTACTACTGACATGTTTTGAAACTGTCATATTATTACACATTGCTATTTCTTATTAAAAGTAATAAGTAAATAAGTAAATAAATAAACAAATAAAACAAATAAGGCCCCAAAACAATACTCCCCAGAACCAGCAAGACATTTATAAGCCCTGAGCCTTATTCCCAGCTGCTTCCATTTCACAAGCATGAGTCTGCTCACTGAGTGACTAGCGCTTTAACAAACTTCTCTGATTTTTCCTTCCTGTCAGTGCCACATCCAGTTTTTTGTTCATAGTACACAAGAACCTGGGAACCTGGCCCAGACCCCAGCCCCTGTATGAGACTCCTTCATCCTTGCAAACAGGTAGACTAGGTGCTTCAGTGAAAGCCAGAAGAATCCAGCCTTTAATTTCCCACAGAAATTAATAAAACATGCGTTTTCAGATACAGAATTCAGGCATTCAGCCTCAAAAATGACAACCTGTCTCCTATCTTCACAGGCAGAAGATACACCACCAAACCTGCGTAATTCAAAGGAGTTGGGTTGTCATCAAACAGGATCAAATTAATCATCTCCTAAGGCACAATAGTGTCCCCAGTCCCTTGCCTTGAGCCTCTTCTTATGTTCATAATCATTTCAGGTAATATTATGCTACTTCCCTTAAATACACCTATCAATAGAGCACAAATTATAAATATGAGCGCCGATATTTACTAAGTTTCTCTTCCAGAAAATTTCATGTAAATAGAAGGTATGTGGAAGCCTAGAATAAACAAGCTGAACAACACCATAAACATACAGCCCGATGGAAACTCCAGATCTTCCCTCTTGGTAGAGTATTAAAGCTGAAAATCAGCTAATAGAAACAGTCTTACACACCTGGAGACCAAGAAGAAAAGCTAAGCAGCAGATAGCTCCTGAGCAGGTGGCTATTGGCTAGCACTTAGTTTCTAGATTTATAGCTGGCTGAGCTCCCGGCTTCATCGTGCTGTCCTCTCCCACGCACTGCTATCACTCTGTCATGCCCAGTACCTCTTATTTGTGTCTTTCCCCATTTCTCTGCAGCCATGACCCTAGAATGTATGGCTCATTAACTATCCAGCCTTCTTTAAAGCTCTTTGTTGACTTTTTCACTCTCTACAAGTTGGGTGTGCTCAGACAGCGGCTAGGGAAGGCTTTCCTTAACTACAAGGAGCCTAATGCACTAGTGGAAGTGCTTTTCCTTCTGAACTGGCCCTGACTATGCTGTCCAGAACGGCCTCTGTGAAGACAGGAAGCCGGAGAAAACTGACCCAGGACAGCTGACAATGTCTGGACAGGGAGCAGCTCACAGAGAGCTGAACAGCTTCTCAATCTCGAAAGCCATTTGATTTTGCATCTTGGACACCGGGAGGATCCTGAGCTAAGCCAACAGCATAAGTTCATTTACATTTGAAATAAACACAGTATTTGCCTGGATGTAATCCTTCATCTCAATTATGTAAGACACACCATTCCTTTGTCTTTTGATTTTAAAAATGAATAAAAATAATTTTCCCTTAAAATCAAAGAACAAATAGATTTCTTTTGCTCATATGTGTTAACTATATGTATATCTCTTAAACATCAGTGTAAGGCCATCTTCAGTGAAAGGCTGATCTAGGCCATCGAGCCCCAAGTCAACAGACTGTGTCACCCCTGGGACTCTCTTTGTTTAAAATGCAAGGAATTCCCACCGGAGACAGCTTCCCTACCCAGACCTCCTCCAGCTTCCCATTCCCTTTCAGGAAGAGAAAAGAAGCACCGCTTGGCAAGAAAGGCTTCACAGATGTTTCAGGGATTCCCAAGGTACTGCTGCAGAGAGAAAAATACCATTCCCCTCAGGCACTCAGGGCCTCCTGCACTGCTTGCCCTGCTCTGCAAAGGGCATTTATCATTTGATAAAATTACACTTTTTAAACAACATCAAATGAGAACTCCCCAAGAGTCATGAGACAAAACCCCGGGGGGTGGGGGTAGTGCTGGATTTTCTCCAACAGTATCTAGAGAAGATCATGTAGTGGAAACACGCAGTAGAAAGTATGAAGGAATTCATTATGGTCCTGCCAACTGCCCTAACCATATCGGGCTACATCTACAACATTCGGTGTCCAAGGTAAACAGAATTACCAGTTGCATTCCCTCCTTAATCAACCTGAGCAGGCCTTTCTGCTTGTAAGAATCGCCATTACCTATCTGCACAATGGGAGAGAAGACCAGGGAGGTTTGCTATTTTTCCCTCCTGAATTAACATCCACCTTCTCCACCGCCATCGCTGGACTAGAGGCAGGAATACAAATGAGCAGGAGAATGATGTGCAGGCTGGGATGCAGACTTGCGACTGTAGAAGCTGATGGTGCACTGCCTTCAGTAAGAGATCTGGTTTATGAACCCTCAGTATGTGGACTCCAAAATCCACACATTATTTTAAATAGTCCCCACACTGTAAAATGCAAATGAATATATTAGAATACATGCAAATTTAGGATGAATTACTTCCTGCTTACCACCCCCGTTGTTGTCACCAATTATTATGCAAGCTGTTGCCTTTGAAGATTTCTGATTCAATCAGGTCAGAAGCTCAGTTCCACACCGTATCTTAGGCTTCCTCAGCCTGGAGTCTATCAGGACGAGACAATAACCACTGACAGTGCCACCGTCCTGATCTGGCCTGATGTGGTAAGTGTGAAGGAACAGATAGGGCGGGAGTAGAACGAGGTTTTAGATAAGCAGCAGGCGCTTGTGCATAACCCAAATGTTGCACTGTTGCTCAAGAGTTACCCAAGCTCTACCATCTCTAGTACATTTATTTTTCTAGCTCTTCAGATGTGATATTCTCCCAAATTCCAACAGCCACCTAACATTTGCCTAGCATCAGGCATTTTCCCAGGTTTTTCCAGTGTTCCCATTTCTATCACTCCAAGAAGTCTGAGAGAGAAGAAGCTTAGTTTTCTTTTCACATAGGAAAAGAATAATTGGTTGGAGTATCAGTAGGTAGTAAGTAGAGAGCCTACAAACTCTGACCTCACTCTAAAATTTACCAAAGTCAGTGCCTTTACAATGATGCACATCGTCTATCCCATTCATCAGACATTTTAAATAGCCTGAGCTTTACAATAACAATAACGGTCAGGACAATCACATAGGTCTTAAGGCCCTCAGCAAACCACTGCGGAGTGTTGATTTCAAACTTGCCATTCAGCATGAAATTTCCCATGTGAACTTCCACTAGGGGTGCCAGGAGTCACGAATGTGGGGTCTCGCTCGATTTCCCTGGTTGTTTGCCAGCATTCAACATTGTGTGTGTGTGTATACTTATTACATGTAATTACATGTAATTATATATATATATATATATATATATATATATATATATATATAGAGAGAGAGAGAGAGAGAGAGAGAGAGAGAAGGGCAGAGAGACAGAGAGAGGGAGGCACACACACATACAGAGAGGTTAAAACCTAACTGAGCCTATTGGTTTCATGAGAACTTAAGTTGGGATGTGAATCTTGCCTCACCCCTTAGACCCTATACTATTCACTCTATTATTTTCCACACTTTGGGTAGATCCATCACCATGAGGTCATTAATAGACTCATTACTGGTACTTTTCACATATTTTATGACTGACACCATAGGAGGTGTCAGTCACATGGTAATTAGTAGGTATATGACACGTTTTCTGATTTTTTAATTTTTTAAAAGACTTTCATTGATTGATTGATTGAGTACAGCTCTTACACAGCTCCAACTCTTAGCAATTCTCCTTTCTCAGCCTCCCCAGCACTAGAATTGCAGGCATGAGCCACTACACCAGGCTTCAGGAAATGCCTAGGGTTCCAGGGTCAGCATGCCATGAGGTACCAGGCATTGAACTCAGTCCTTGCTCTGTCCAGGCAAGTACTCAGACTGCTGAGCTCTCTCCCCAGCCCATGACACATTTTGCTGTCTCTGATGAACTTCCTTAATGCAAGAATGCTGGCTGACTGGAAGTTTAAAATATACCAAGCTTTACTTTGCATAAATGAACTATCTACGTAGCTTTTGTGTCTGGTTTCTTTTACCTACTATAATGTTCATGGGTTTATTTAGTTTGTTGCATGTATAGAAGTACATAAACAACAGAAATATGTCCAGAGATCATCATCACTTTTACCTGTTTATCAGTTGTTTAGAGATACGCACGTCATATCCCTTTTTTGGTTATTAGGAATATGACTTCTGTAATAAATATTTGTGTGGACATTTTTATGTGGATATGTGTTTTCATTTTCCTTGGCATGCACTAGGGAAAGAGAAGCAGGGAGAATATTTTAGGGAATGATGATAAAAACTTCCCAAATTTGATTTTAAGAAAAAACACCTACACATTCATAAATAGCTATAGAAACAGAGACACATCTAGGCTTATCTAGATGTATGTATGTATGTATGTGTGTATGTATGTATGTATGCATGTTGTCTGTCTGTCTGTGTCTGTCTGTCTCTTTGTCTGTCTTTCTATTTGCAAGTATGAGACAAGGAGGACATCTGAAAAGAGAAAGCACTTTTCCAGTGCAAATGGTTTTCAATAAAACTAAGAATATGTTTCTCATCAGCAACCACAGAGGGCAAAAGGCAGTGACGTGACATTTTCAAAGTGCTAAAAGAAAATATCAATCAAGAATCCTGTATCCATAAGATCAAGGCAAATTTGTAGACAGAAGACGAGTGGTTTCAAAGGCTGAGGGGCAGGAGAGGGAACACTAGTGACTATGGATGGATGACTGAATGAACATATTCTAAAATTAGGTAGTGGTGTGGCTTGCATATCTCAGTAAATAAACCAAAACCCATTGAATTATACACTTTCAAAGGAGTGAATTTTGTGATGTGTAAGCTGCATTTCTGTGAAATATTAAAGACACAGACCCTAGCCCAGAGTTAACATGGAGCACCACGATTATCACTGTTTCGTTATTTCAGTGTGGATCACAGAGCTGCTGTGTCCGGAATAGACTGCCTGGAGACACACTGGCAAGGCCACTGCAGAACACGCAGGTGCAGGTGTGGGCAAGCTCCGAGAGGTGACTCTGGAGACAGAGGTGGAGCGGGCCCGTCAGAATGAGCCTTAAGGTGCAGCACCCACACCCTGCAGGCCCACCCTGTTCTGGATGAGGTCGTTTGTGGGGCTGGATGCTGAAGCAATCTCTATTGACAATGCCACAAGTTCCCCAGCAAATAAAACTGCTCCCCAACGAACCCCTTGAGCACAGGCACTGTTTTCTCTTCTTTTCTTATCCAGCTGCTGAGTCAAGAGCCATTTCAATCCGATGCCTCTGGCTCTTCAGAAAGAAGATAAATGAGACAATCTTTTCCCACGCTGGTATCTCTAGGCTTTTGCTACTTTTTTTTTTTCTGGTGGCTGGCTCAGCCCACCCTAGGACCAGGGATGGAGCAGCATGTGATGCTTTAGACTGCTGAGCTATCTCGCTGGCCCTCCAGACGTTCATGTGGTAGAGCTCAGAGATTTCTGTAAACAAAGTTGGGTTCTGACCCAACTTTGGGTCAGACTTATTTATTTATTTACTTAATTTTATTTACTTATTTACTTAATGTATTTTGCACAGGGTCTCATCACACACCTACTGATCCTACTGTCTCAGCCTCCACAGTGCTGTGATTATACGCATGCATCACCACACCTGGACTCTCATCAGCTCAGTGCACCCCAGGGCCAGAGTCAGCACAGCATGAGGTACCATGAATCGAACCCCAGTCCTTGAGTTTGCCTAAAACAGACGCTTAGTCTGCTGTGCTATGTCGCTGACCCTAAAACTCAACCATAAAATAAGGAACTAATTTAGACTCACCATCCCAGGGATGGGGGATGGACTCTCTGTTTCAGCAAAGATTCATTGATTAGAAGTAGGAATTAAAGAATCAGTGAGCTCTTAGTTACCTAAAAATAAAGTGAAAGCAGGGGGCAGCTGCCTAGGACATGGCATTCCTGGCCATTTCCTACGAGTTGTTTATATCAGGCACAGTCCTGAGAGCTGCTACCTTTTCTGGGCGATGCCTTCATTTAGTTAAGTGGACCTGCGAGATAAAATCGCAGCCACAGAGGTTGCGCCCTCTGCGCTGATGCTTCTCAGGGAGAGATGCTTGAATGGATGGGCTGTGGACTGGTGATCTCTTCTGGCAGCAATAAGATAGAAAGGATAATGAAAACCTCCAACAACTAGACAGGAAAAATAAAGCCATTTCATGTATAAAATTCTTGAAAATAATGAATGAGATTTAGAACTTAATGCATGTGAATATGCTAAAACTGTAGCTGAGTGTACTGATATAGATAGATATCTATATCTATATCTATAGTTATCTATATCTACATCTATATCTATATCTATCTAACCTATATCTATCTATATCTATACCTATCTATATCTATCTAATCTCTATATCTATCTATATAACTGTAATCCCAGCACTCAGGAGGCTGAGGCAGGAGGTTTGTTCCAAGTCTAAGACCAGTCTGGGCTACCAAGAGAGTTCAAAGCCTGTCTGAACTATGTAGTCAAACCCTGTCTAAAAAAAAAAAAAAAAAAAAAAAAACCCCAAAAAAATTCTAGAACGATATACTCTAATTCATTTAATCGCCGCAGTTCCATGAGGTAAGTTATCCTTGTTATCCATATTGAAAATCACATTTGCATAGCAAAACTAGGATTCTAAAGCAGACTAACTTCTTCCAGCACAAGGTAAAGGCACTTTCCCAAAGAGAAACGCTGCTTTTCCTTGGCCTGATGTGAAAGTCATGCTAAGCCTCACCATGGTCCACCTCAAGGATTCCTTCAACTCATACTTTGTATTTTTTAGATATTCTTCAATTATACACATGTTCTATCAAAATGACATCAATGAAAAGTTTTTAAAAATTTGTGTATCATCCTGTCAGGCATCTGAGTCATACAAAGGCCATGTGAGTCAGCTCTTAAGCATCTCTGGAGTTACACAGACAAACCTCGTGGAATGCAGGCCAGGGAAATGCATGATGACATGCTCCATGGAGAGGCCCAGAAAACACCTGTCTAGTGAGAGACATAAGGAAATGATAGCAGTCAAGGAGGAACTGTGACACCTGCACAGGCCTGTGCCGCTAGGGACCTCTATTCTAGTAGCCACTGAAATTTTGCCTTGACTGGCCAAGAACAAATGTGACCAGAAAAGAGAAATATGTTCACTTTAAGAACAATTACATCATCTACAGAATTCATTAAAGAATCTCAAGCACTGTTTCCACCTACTTTTAGAATTGCAGAATTATGGAATGCTAGGCTAATTCTGAAGTATGAGAAGAGACAGGCACACAGAACCTATCCTCCAATGTGAGCATAACGGCCCACAACGAAGCTGCATATTCCTTATGGCTTTGAAGTCATGGTGGAATGCCAAAAGAGTATTCTCATGTGTGTTTACTAATAGGTTCATTCAAATATGCAATAGTTTTTAGTGACCTGTAGTTAGAAGCTGATCATTTGTTGTTTGAAATAGCCAGGAACCATATCAATAAGGTGGGAACACAGATAGATACACCAGCACTGTACTAGTTTGTCTAGATTGTTTCAGGGTCATCTCAAAAGCATAAAGGTAAGCAGAGAGTTGATAGTCAACAACAAACAGCATAGATAATTTACACTTATATTCTGCTCATAAGTTACTAGATACTCCCACAAAATCTAAATTCTCAGAACGACTCCCTGACACAATTGTTGAAAAGAATTAAATTTGCCTCATTTTAGTGACATACTTTTGGCCTCAGAACTAAGGAGCTGCTCCCCTGAACCTGAGTGACATGATGAGATGTCCTGTTGTACAATCTCAAAATGTTCTGGACTTCCACTCTGCTGTAATAAATAAATCAGGAAACTTTTATGGTTTTGACTTTTTTTCCACCTCTAAGTTAAGACTCTGAGTCACTGCTGCATTTTTTATAGCTGTTGGCACATGTGGAGACAACTAAAAATGTGTGGAAGAAATGGGAGTGGGAGAGAAAGATAGGCAGACAGACAGACAAGAAATTTCAGGTTGTAACCAACATCAAAGATTGGCATTTCAAGTTTTTCTGTCATTTCAAATCTTCTGTGCATTTAGCTAAGTTTGGTTGGACCCATTTGGGGACTGGGTGTTTGGAGACAGAACTGGGAAGAGAAGTAGGAGAAGGTGATTTGCACTGCGTGAAGTTCCAGGCCAGGTGCAGTGTCCAGGGGTGAGGGTGACACAGAGGTGAGGGGACAGTTATCTGGCAGGTCCCCTTCCCTGTGCTTCACAGAACGAATGGTCTACGAGCCGGGGTGTGATTTCTGTTTGAAGATATGCTGCGCTTTTGTTCCTACAAAACTTCCCTGAAAATTCCTTGTCTGTGTTTACCCAAAGAAACAGCTCCCTGTGGTCCCTGCAGGAAAATCTGGCCCCTTTGAGCTTTGGAGGTATCGTGTCACCTGCCCGGGGTATTTTCAAGGACAGTTTTCATGACACTTAGCGTTGGCCTCACGTGCAGACTTCACCTTTCTAAGATAAGGCTCGACTGTCCTGTGGGTTCACCAACTGAACACGTCCTGAGACTTTCTGGGCATCTATCCTCATAAGATTGTTTAATTTTACAGTAGGATTTCCTGTTTGCCTTTGTTTCTCTTAGCCACCTCACAAAACACTTCTGAGTTTAAAGCGAACCCACACTGGCCTTAGAATTCTTGGTGAGGCACTTTAAAACAAACCAAGGAACAAAAGCCTCTCCATTCACTGCAGAACTGCCGAAGGTGTCATATAAGATCAATGCAGCTGCCATGTTCTCAGAATTGAGCTGGCCTTCAGAAAGAATCCTCATCAAAGAAAGCAGAGTTCTTCTCCAATCGAAACCTGAATTTAATTAAACAGCTCCATAAGCAAGAATGTCTTCCAGAAAACCTGAAACGCAGCCCTTCTCCCGACTTACACTACCCCCTTATGTAATTCATGTTTTCCTCTTGGCACTCTGCCCTCATCCATCTAAACGAAAGCCAGAGAAAGTGCTATGATTCTCTCTAATGCGGTCAAGATATCTTTTCTACAGCAGTCACCCCAAAGAAGGGGATAATTCACAGCAATACACCCACTTCAGGACAAAGTTTCCAGTCCATCTAAGCAGAAAGCTCCAACTGAAAACTTCTAGAGCTACTGCTGTCTGTAGCTGTGCTCCTGCTTGAAAAGATGAATGGTGAAACTGAAGAGCAGCCATCGGTCGTCTCTGCCATGTATTTCCAGTTTAAGGAACAGCAGCAAACAACCTCTGGTGCGAACCTTAATAACACAGTGAGAAGCAAGTGCTCTGATGCCAGCATTTAGTGCATGTTCAGGTCAACTACCGATATATTTCAAAAGACTCCTTCTAGGACTTTGGCCAACAAATAGATGAAAAACAGTTCAACATCTCTACCCATGAGAAAAATACAAATTAAAATAACACTGAGATTGTACTTTACTCCAGAAAGAAAGAGTATCATCAAGAAATCAAAGAATAACAAATGCTAGTGAGGGCACAGGACAAAGAGAATACTTCTACAGTGTTGGGGGGAAGGTAGACGCGTACAGCCACCTATTAAAATCAGAAAGCATCTGAGGATATGGTTCAGCTAGGGAGAGACACCTCCCAGCATGCACCACCAATCAGTTAATCAATCAAATAATAAATAAGATCAGTATGAAGATTATTTTTAAAAAGTAGAGATTCCATTTGACCCAGCTATTTCCCTTCTAAGTGTCTTCCTGACATTTTGAGGATGTCATAGGACACAGGATAAATGCACGCTCATGTTGAAAGCAGCGTCACTCACAAGAGTTACATCTTGGAAATGACGTGGATCTCCATCCACAGGAGAACAGACAGAGAAAGCATGGTGACTCGCCCACAAGGGAGGATGAGCCTATCAGACAGAAGGACAGAGTTGACTTCCGTGTAGGATAGGGAAGACACCTCGAGACCATACTGTTAAGTGAAATAAATAAGACAGGCATTAACACCACACAGTTCCTCTTATATGAGAAAGACACACACACACACACATGCATGCACGCACACACACACACACACATACACACACAGAAGGGCAAGATAAGAGACAGAAAGGAGGAATGAGAGACACAAATCTTTTGACAAAAAAAAATAAAGGCACCAAGAGAAGGAAGGAGGGAGGGGGCAAAGGAGCAGATGAAGAAGGAACAGAGACATGTCCTTTCAGTGTGTCGGCTCCCCTGAGGAAGGAAATCACCGTGTGCCACAAACATGGACTAAAAATGTTTTTAAAGCAACACACCCCTGAGAATCACTGACAGCGTGGGGAAAGGGAGCATCTGTCCGGAATAAGAACTGGCGTCCATCAAAGGCCCAGAGGAGGCTCAGCCTCAGGCCCCTCCCTGTCTCCATGCCCGGTGATGGGCCCAGATATGCCCCTGCCCTCCAGGTCACCAGCTCTCATTCTCTTTCCCATTAGGTGTGGCTGAGACCCAACCTCAAGATAAAGCACTTTGCTCCTGGGCCCCTGGGCTGCTGTAGTAAAATATAAGCTCTAATTCTATCTTTCTTCCTGACAACTTTGTTCACCGTTGACTATGGTTATACTTATTTACCCAAGAATAACCTTTTTTGAGACACATCGAGCAACTAGCAATAGCAAGTGGAAACAACCCATTTCACTTCCAAAACAAAGGACTCCGGTGTTTAAGTCAGAGTATAAAAAGAAAGCTTTGGCTCATCCCATCCTTTATGCCCCCCCTGCCCCCCATCCCCACAGAGCTTCACAGGCTTCTCCCTGCTTCGCCTCAGTTCTCGCCCTGCCACCACATCTCCCATTTATAATTGCTGATGTCGCCAGGTTCACCGTTTCCAATTGGGTGCCCTATTTGAATTTGTGTATAAATATTCACTCCTCCAAATATTCTATTTGCATACACAAAATATCCATTTCAGCACAGAGCACATAAATTCAGACCTGGAGGCGGGTGGCGTTCTGCAAGAGAGCACTGACTAAGGGAGTCTGGGTGTGAGGTGTGAGGTGTGAGGTGTGGGCATGGCTCAGTTCCCTGGCCCGGGACCTCAGTTTCCCTCTTGGACCAGTTTCCGGACACTACAGTTAGGACAGACAAAGTTTGCCGAGTTCCTCTTGCTTGTCAAGAATGGAATTATTTCAGGTACAATTTCTGACTTTTGTGATCCTTGCTTTGGGATAAATTAAATAATAATAATAATAATAATAATAATAATAATAATAACAATAATAAAGGGAAAGATGGTTAAAGAAACTGCAAAGAAATGCTGAGCCGATTAAGATGGACTCAGATCCGGTCTTTCCGCCAAAGGCGCTCAGCCTCTTCTCTGCACCGTGGTCATGTATTCATCAATAAAATGGGAATCTGGGGCTGAATGATCACTCGTATCTCCTCCAGTTCTGCTTCTGGCTGGCTCAGTCTCTGCAGCATTATTTAAAAGCTCTGTCCTTGTGAGCTGAGTCTGGGAGAGTTCTACCAGTTCCTAAGTTAACTCTGTGATGGCCCTGACAGTCAGGAGGAAGCCACCATTGTGGGGCCCAGGGGACAGTCGCACAGATCTGCAAATACTGGGGCGTGTGACGCACAGAAGCTTAGAGCAGCACTGCGCCAAGGTGGCTTTGTGGTTCACTGTTTCACATTAAGAAAAACTATGCAAAGTTCCTTGGAATTCTCCTTTATCTTTGAAAATAATCCTTAAAGTAAAATAGACATTAGCTTTCATAGAAATCACCACAAGAGCATGTTAAGCAGCAACTTTCTCCAATCCCATAAACATGGGATTAGAAATCCTAGAGTAAAGCCTGTGAACCTGCACTTTGATGCCATACCAAGAGATTCTGGTGTGGTCATTTTAGGGGTCGTAATTGGAAACAGTCTAGTCCAAAAGATGCACTGGGCATCTAAGGAGAGTCACCCAGAGAAAAACATTCTCTCAGGCTTTCACAGAAAGCAAAATGGCCAAGCAATGGCCGTGACTCGTCCCGAAGGCTAACACTAACAACAGTTCTACAAAGTACTGTGTATGGTCTCAAATTTAATCCTGAGGGGATTTGACCCTGGAAGATACAAAAAAAAAAAAAAAAAAAAAAAAAAAAAAAAAAAAAAAAAAAAAAAACA
>PVJA010030254.1:0-25939 GCA_004027025.1 Myocastor coypus | reverse complement strand
ATGAGCTTTAGGAGGCTTAGATTCAATAGCCTCCAACATCACAAGCTTCACTGGTGGCCCACTGCAATTGCAGAACATTTGACTGTGTATGTATCTGCTTCCTCTTAGTCCAAAGAGAAGTATATTCTTTTCCTTTTTTTTTCTAAGCAACATCAATAGGGAGGTGGGTCATGCCCACACACTGTACTCTGTAGAATGATTGTGAGGACAATATGAAATATGTCAACTTTCAAAGAAAAGAAAGGGGAAAAGAAAAAAATAATAATAATGTTGATTTAGAAAGGTTAATGTTTAATTGTTTGATCAATCTTATATACCTATATGTATTAATCGAAGCTGATCTGATGATGAAAATATGTAATATAACCCGTGTTAAATTTAAACAATAAAAAAATAAATGAAAAAAGAAAAAAAGAATTACATTATATAGAAGAAAATGATCTAGAGATAGTTACACCTTTCATTTCTCTTCTTTAAAATAGTTCAAACTGAGAAAACTCTTAAGGAGTCTGAAATCACTTCTACAGGCAAAGTTAGTATTGTGAAAATAAATCTGGAGACAGAACAGAAAACTAATTTTTCTTTTACATGAGATGAAGGAGTTCCTTTGGAAAGCAGAAAAGGACTACAGTAGTGAAAATGGTAGATGGGTGTAGGTATGATCTCAGGGAACCTGTTTGCTTCTGGTTTTGAGATCCCTGTCTCTCCTGAATGCGTTACTTCTGCTGGTGTAATATATTTAACTATGTAGCTGTTTGAAGAACTTAGAGGTGGCCAGCCCTGCTAGGGCTATAACTACCGTCAGCCATCCTTGAGCCCATTTGAGGACATACACTCAAGCATTCCCATTCAGCACTGAGGTATAGTCTTTCTGTTTGTTTTTAGGTTTAGAATAGCGAAGACATAGATGTTTATAATTTTGTAAAACCTTCTTGAGTCTGAAAATGACTAAAGATTGGTTAGAAAATCCAGAAATATAATGATTCTTACATTTCTAATGAAGAGTAGAGCCTATTCTTAGTGTCAGAAATGTGTGTGTGTGTGTGTGTGTGTATTTGCATGCATGTGTATGTGCCTGTGTGTGTGTGTGTGCATTTTATGTGTGCTGTGGACTACCAAACTCCTTAGAAGACAGTCTCACAATGAGATGAGGATGAGTAAATGATTCAGAAGTATCTATTTTGAAATTTATTGACTGATTTAATTGAATAATCCTTCATACCTTATGCAGGGATTAGGGTCATTTAAAATTAATTTTTGGATGCATTATGACAATTGCTCAGGTTTTAGACCTAAAAGCATGTCATATTTAAGTTAAATTCATAAAACACAGTATTCTATAATTCCTGAAGTTTAATAATAGATCCCTCATTACACATGTAATATAAGGTAGTTAGGTATTGCAAACAATCAAATGTGAATTAATATGGTGATATGCTTAAATCTGAACAAACGTGTTCAATAAAATTGAAATTTATTTTCTACATTCATCACATGAAACAGACGAACACATGTGAGAGTGTGTGTTGTTTGTGTTAGATATATCATTTGGCATGTTTAATTAGCCTTGTCTTTTCCATATGCAACTCTGAGAAAGAACATAGGAATGAAGTTTTGAATAGTATCTAGTTTTCTCATATATATACATATATTAAATATGCATATGTGTTTATATGTATGTCTATTGCGTAGTCAAAGATATATACAGAGGAAAATGCATCATTACTTTAGAATGAGTGAGAAATCTAACCATATAAATTACTTATTTGTGAAAAGATGGCTACCTAGCAATTTTAAAAAGAAAATTAGGTACAAAGGTAATTAACACCTTGAAATACCAACTCAAAAATCTCTCTTCTAAGTACTATTCACTGGTAGAGATAACATGTGCCAGAGTTAAGAAAATTTATCTTTTTAAGAAAAAATGGGTTGTGAGTTTGAACCCTGGTCCCACAAAAAAAAAAAAAAAAAAAATGCAAGTGGTTTTAAAAACATTTATATTTAGACAGTAAACATAGGGTTTAGTTTGGTGAAATTAGAAAAAAATCACTGAGTTTCAAGTACAAAAATAAGGTACCAGCTTGTGTACTGTGTTTGCAGTAATGCTCACACAAATCTACGCTCCCACCCACAGTTCCCTACTCTTGACTTCTTCTGAAGACTGAGCATCTCTATGAGATGACACCCAGGCTGACAGACATGAGGTCATGTCATTAGGGTTCTGATTTGCATTTCCTTAACCCTGATGTGTGGCACCATTTGTGCACTTGTTCAGCGTTTATATGTCACACTTGGAGAAATGCATATTAAGGCCCCCGTTCCTTATAAAAATTGGGCTATTTGGGGGAGGTATTATATGGTTTTTGGGATTTGCATGTTTCTATTAAATTTATGAATTCCTTCATATTTAAATATTAATGACACTTCCTATATATTCTTGGCAAATGCAATTATCAGTAAGTTCATAGATTAGACATTTAAAAGAATTTCTCTAGATCCATCGTGTAACATGGTAATTACAGTTATTCAAGTATATATTTATAATTTTTAAATATATTTCCCTTATATTCTCTATATCTATCTATCTATCTATCTATCTATCTATCTATCTATTTATAGAGAGGGAGAGAGAAAAAGAGACTATGAAAGACTTTTGTTAGACTTATCTTATTAATCATTCCATTAATACAAAAATAGGAAAATATCACATTTTATATTGTAAAATATATCATTTTAATAATAAGCGTAACTCAAGTAACTTGGATTAAAAAAAAAAAAAAACAGCAAACTTTTTGGGAGCTCATAGTACAGATGGCTTGGTATAACACTTAGTTTAGGAAAAAGTCTGAAGAGTAAAGTGGAAATCTAACCAGAACCAGGCTTACAAAAAGTTACTAGAGAAATTATTAGAATAAAATTTTTAATATTGACTCAATGTAAAAACTAAGAACTTCTCATGCTATTTTATATCTTCCTTAGAAATAAATGTATTATGAAAAATAATCTGACTGATTTATAAAAGAAGATTAAGAAGCAAAATATATGACAACATTTTGAAAGAAAAAACTGAAAAAAAATATACTTGGAGATAAATTATGAAGACAGAATGTAGGTGGTAGGACTGGGCATGGTGGTGTGTACCTGTAATCCCAGCCCTTTGGAGGCCATAAAAAGGCAGATCACTATGGGATCTGATCTAGTAGTGAGACCCTGAACACCCTGTAGACCCTTCCCTCAAATACGAAAACAGAAACAAAGAAGGAAAGAAGAAAGTAAGAAAGAAAGAAAGAAAGAAAGAAAGAAAGAAAGAAAGAAAGAAAGAAAGAAAGGCTTAAAGTTTAGCAAATTAGGAAAAGGTTACTTAGCATTTTCCTTTTTACCAACTGTAATTATTGTAAATTAATTTTCACAAACTTTGCAAGAAGCATTGGCACAAGGTCCACTGATCAGCAAGTACCCCGTTTGTAACTGAGTTTTCGAAAGTTAGATGTAAGAATCTCACCACACGCCACAGTTTAGGGTAACAGGCAGGGCTAGGCAGCAAAATGTGCACAAGTACCTTAAAAACAGTCAAGAGCTGAGGCCCTGATTGATGGAATTGCCAGTTAGTGACTGCTTACGCTTACCTCCGTTTTCCAGTTTTAGACTTACATTATGCATGCATACACAGAGAATGTTAGTTACCATAGTATAGTTTTTTCTTCATAGTGGATATCTAAGATTTGTTAAAGTAAAATAATTTTTTGGATAAAAAAGTTGAAAACCCAGATGAGGATATAGACAGAGGCAGTCTGATCACAGATCCACTTTCACAATTACTAAGTCACAAAGCACAGAACAATAAAAAAATGAAAAATGCCAACTTTCTGTCAATATTAGCTCACAGTTACAAAACTCTTTCTCATTTTTTCATTATAAGTGCACAAATGCACATTTAAGTTAGAGACACAGAAATACCACCAGAATTTGATAAACTTAGGATACATTTGAATGACTTTCAAAATACATTTGACCATGCCAAATTCTAGATCCACTTTCAAGTGTAGTTTATAAATCCTGCAGATTATGTATTACTTTTTAATTCTCAACCTCGAACCTACAAACCTATCATCATATTATCATCTTTTAAAAATGTATGTTAGAGATTAATTTTTGATGGTCAATTATACATTTTCCATCTACGTGCAACTTTTACATTAGAGAAGTGAACACTATCTTTCTAGATTGAATTTCATCTTATATCTATTTTTCCCCCAAAGCATCATCAGCAGTGTAGCTAGAATTCTAAGACCTTTGTGTTATAGAATATATTCTGTGCTCTGAAGTCACATGGTCATACGAGTGTGCATACACAAGTAGGAATGCTATAGCCATGTAGATATCAACAAATTTTTTTTCCTTCATGGATAGTGTAGGCTGTCAAACTTCCATAGAGAATCTGCTGTATTTAGTAGTAAGTCTCAATATGTTCACTATTAGTCTATTTTGGATATAAGGAAGAACTGAACTTTTGCATTCCTTTTAAGTGAAATATGCTATTACAATTGTTTCAAATTAAACCTGAAAAATATAAGCATTTTTGTCACTGAATAGATACCATGAATGACAGCCATAAAATTAAGCATAAATTATATTTTAGATCTTAGAAAGTAGTCATTGAATCAGTTAATGCACTAATCTTGAAGAAAACAAAAGCATACACTATGTATTTTGAGTATTTTCCATAATCAAGTCTTTATTTTGTTCTTCTGAAAAGATCATATTAATATGAAATTATTAAAGCCATGGATAAATTATAAATGAAAACTACACTGATTTGACCATTCTGAATGATTTTCCTAATAAACATCTTAGAAGTATGTCCTTGACTTTTTACATTAAAATTTAAAAGTCTTCCAAATTTAAAAATTTCTCTGATATTGTATTTTCAAGTTCTACCACTATTAGGAAGTCTTAGTAATCTCTAGTGAAAAACCTACATTCTACTAGGGAAAACAAACATGAGTCACATTGCACACTTAAATATGACATAAATGAAACAAAAGACAAAACGTAAGTTTTTAAAAACTGTCATATTCTGCTTTTGCATCTAATTCTCAAGACAAATCTGGCCCAAAACCACTATGCCTGAATGTAGAGCAGCGAAAAACTCCATCTCATGCTCCTGAAATAAGTCAGGGCATGGTCAAAACATAGACAGACCTTCTTCTAGAATGAAGCACACATGGCCTCTAGTCCAGTGAAGTTCTTGTGTGTAGCTGAAACTCTTGTGCTTGACCTTCTCTATGCACATTCATTTCAACTTCCTATTTTAAGCTGTGAGCATCTGTCAGGTTTTACACACAGTATTCAAGGACTTTGGTATCCTGCATCTACAAATCTTTCCAATCTCTTTCTATAAAGCAGTTCCAATGGCTTCTGAATCACATGACATGTGTCACAGAAATGACCCCATTCACAATGCTAATGTTTCTTATTAGTCAAAGTTCCTTTCAGAAGAAATACCTTACACCCAAGGTTTAATAGAGGAGATATTTAATTTAGTTCACAGTTTTAAAGGATTGAGTTCCTGGTCAGCTGGTTGCAGTGCAGAAGCAACATGGCAGAAGTGCATGATGGATCCATGATGCTTAGTTCAAAGCTGAGCATAATGTGCAGAGGGCAGAGCCATGGCCATGTGGATGACTCAGAGGCACATATCTATATCCATCCATGCACACCAACCAGTATGTTGCTAATCTTTAGCCATCTTGCAAGCACACTGAGTTATTAAAATTAAGCTAAGGCCCATATATTACTGAGAATATAATCATCAGCTTATACTACTTAATACCATGAAAAATTCATATCACAACACTCCTCCCCAATGTAGTAGTACTAGATTGAGTCATTCTTTCCTAAACATCGTTTGTCTAAACTTTGTATGAAAGTAGCAAAATTAAATTAATTTCAGGATTCTATCACATACTAGAATTCTCTTCAATAGATGTGGCTATTAGTTGGTCTATTAACTTCTTTTCATTTTTGGAGGAGATGGCTTTGGATAACAACCCTTAAAAGATATAAATGAAAATAATTTTTGATTGAGCATAAAAATAAAAAAGTAATATCGCCATGTTTTCACCTCCCTTGGCCAAGGAAGCTGAGCATAGAGGAAAGTGAAAGAAGGGCAGAAAAAAATTAATTATCCATTTTAATGAAATTAACAGGTACTAAACCATTACTTATTTCTGTGCTTACGCATAAATTCAAGTGATGTATATTATTATTCTGACATAATTTCATTGCTAAAATAGGCACATCGCTCAACAGACTAAAGTGCCTGCTTTGGCAGAGCACAGTGGCCTGGGTTCATTCTCCGGATACAAGGCCAGCCCCACCCCAGGGTGCACAGAGGCAGAGATTGAGAGTGGGTTGTAATCCCAGCACTTGGGAGGCTCAAAACAGGAGAATCACTACAAGTCCAATCTGTATAGTGATACCCTATACACCGTCCTAAATTCATTAAAAAAATTAACACTAAACAAACTGTATAACTTCTGATGATGGGGCAAAATGTTGTCAGATTATTAACATTTTAAATGGATAACCTAACTCACTGCCAATATATATTAGGTCAATAAGATAGGTACATAGATAGGTGTAGTTATAGGTATATATATATATATATATATATATATATATATATATATACTTTTAATAAGTATATATAGGTATATATATATATATATATATATATATATATATATACCTTACTTTTAATAAGAAATAACAATGTGACATTTAAAATGTTGCCAATATTTCATACCCTCTGCTACCTTGGTTAGCTGGTTGCCTCTATTGCAATTGTTGCTATTCCTCCCCCATGAACTGGATGCTCTCTGCCCTGTTCCCCTTAGCCTTGGGCCAGTCAAATATGGAGTGAAACTTCCAGTAACTGTGAGCAAATAAACCTTTCCTTCCTTCATTTTGAGTGTTGGGTATCTGTCCCAGCAACGAGTAAAAACTAAGACAGAATTTGGTTATAGTATATTGTTGTCTTCCTAATAGTTATACAGAACAAAGGGTGTAAACGTGATAATTTTTCTAATCAGTATGGTACAAAAAATTTCTTCTCATTTAACTAAGAGAAAATAGTTGTATACATAATCCAATGTTCCATATTCACAGTGGGTTATTGGAAAACTGGCAATTTTGGCTTTTGTTTTGGTTTTTTGTTTTGTTTTGTTTTGTTTCAGACAGGGTCTCACTATGTAGTTCAAGCTGACCTTATGCTCATTTCTGTAGCCCAGGCTGCTCTACAACTCAGACTGATCCTCCTGCCACAGCGTCCCAATTTTGGAAGCTGTTGATTTAAGCCTTTTACAGCTCAGTATACTAATCTAGCTTTACAGATTATGCCTCATGTCCAAACTTATCTACTGCGTGGTTAAGGTCAAGTTAAAGCAAGAATTACATAACAAAGGATGTAACATTTTTCATCTCCCAAAGTCAGTGAAATCCCCTCAGGATTTACTTTGGAACCATGTATAGTGCTTTGTAGAACTGTAGTCAGTATCAGCCACCTGAATGAGTCACAGCCATTGCTTGAACAGTTTGCTCTCTGTAAAAGCTTCAGAGAATGTTGTCTCTCTAGGTAACTCTCCATATGCTATATATCTTCAATCTCTTTTCTCTGTAGCCCCATAATCTCATTGAACAGACAATTTGGAAAACTACTGAGTTACACGATGTTATAGCACAGGTTCTCTTATGTCTTGCGTCCTCACTGACCTTGAAGGGCTAGTGACAAAATATTGGCAATCCTTGTTGCCCTTCTTTTTCTCTAATTTTTGGACTGTATAAGTAAGAACTTATATTCTTAATCCTCCAAAAGAAAAGTCTAGTGATACTATTACTCTATGACCTATGTACTTGAGCTTAGCATCACTGTCTTTCTGAGTATCAAACATCTTAAACTTAACGTGGAATTGGTATTATCTATCAATCATTGATATTCTAATAAATGTCTATAGAATGTAATAAAAGCAATTACACATTTTTACACAGAAATTTAGAAATCTAAGTATATACAAAATTGTAGCATATCAATCCTATCGTATTTTTCCTAGTCTCACACTCTCATTTAATACCGTATTTTGTTTTCTTATAAACCAAACATTTATTTGAGAGAGTATAGCAGAAACTGAAATTACACATAGAAGCGGCACACATTAAAAGACCAGACTGACAGCTGTTCCAAGAATAGTTTCAGTGTTACACATTACTATCCTCAATATGTTAAACCTTTTGGAGGTTTTTAGAACCGTTATCTAATCCACACTCTGCATAGTTTAGCTCCTGCCATGTTTTCTATGTTTTCTGCTTGCGGATAGTTCAGTGTTTAACCTCTAAGTCCTTCATTTCCATTCATCTGTGTTATGCCTCTCCATTTATATTTCTTCTTTGAAGTTCTTACATTAGGAAAACTATATGATATTCACACATGTAGATCTGGTTTACTTCACTTATGAGTATATGTTCAAGATACATCCATTTATATGTGAAGTCTTTTAGTTAACATTGTTTATAGCTGAGTAATATTACATTACATAAAAATACCATATAACCGTAAGTGAAATAAACCAGACCTACATGTGCTAGTCAAGGCTCAAACTATAGGTCAGAAGATAAGAAGAGCATTTTGTCTTATACGTCTTTGATAAGTGTTCACACATAAAATACAAATCACAAGAGAATGGACTTTTTTACAGGACATCTGTCCTGGGGTAATAACTTACATAAATGTAAATACACATGAACCATCTGTGAAGGACTTCATCAAGTACAGTCAACAGTGCCGCATTTAGTAAGCATCCAGTGGGTTTGGTGCTTCCTTAGTGAAGGTATATTTATCAAACTTCCTACATTGCTGTACTTTTACAATTCTGACTTGAGCTCATTTAACGTCACTGAATTATTTTATTATAAAGAAAGTTTTGGTCATTTGTCTTATTTAAACTGTATTTACTCATAAAGAAATGTGGGCACAGGTTTAGTGTACATTGGATGACATGTTTATTAATTCAATAAATAACAATAAAATGCACTAAGCAAAGATTTGTTCTGCTTACAGATGCGACACAAAAGAAAAGTAACTGAAGAGTACATAAAATATGAAATATTTGCTTATTGAGAGCAAAATACTTACAAAACTGATTAATTTTTTTCCTGAATTTTATTAATTTTAGACAATACAATATGTATCTATTTTAAAATTTAAGATTAAAAATGCAAACATATATATATATATATATATATATACATACATATATATGTATATATATAAAATACCTAATTTTGGAGGCATGTCAGTCTTTCTTTCAAATATATAACAAAAGGAGGAAATGAATTCATAATACTCTTTTGCAGGTAAACCATATGCATTTGATTTTATGACATCTTTGTTCATTAAACTCAAAGAACTCTGATCAATTTAAAGTGTATTAGTGTTGAACATTTTTAATTTATTATTTCAGGGAGAATTTTAAACATTCAGAATAGTTCCAAGAGAAAACATCATGAATTTAATATGTTCTTTATCTTCTTACACCTAACATTAGCAGTGCGTAATTACAATGCAGTCATTATTAAGAGCAGGTAACTAACACTGATAAAATAATAATGTTCACTAAAAGTATGAGCTTATTCAAATTTTCCTTGTTTTGCTAATATTTCCTTTTCTAGTATCCTAGGCACAATCCTATGCTGTATTTAATTGTCATGGTGATTTAGTCTCCTGCGATCTTTCTTTTTTTATGAACAGAATATATTTATTGGGAGAAAGAAATTTCCTGTCTAAAAGAATGACAAAAAGGGGACCTTCAGTGATCAGTCCACCCTAATCTCTTAATAGCTCTTTATTCATTACTTGTACAATTCTCAGTGACATTTTTGCTAAATACTCATATATCTCTCTATATATATTTATCTGATGACTTCTCTTAAACAAAAATATCTTCTCTATTGGCATATTCAAGAATACCATAAAGATGCTAATCTCATTCTTGAATACCATATTAGATATTAAGGCTTTATTTAAGATATAGCTATGTCTTTTTACTGTTGATGTTATGTAGTAACTTGTTTAAGATGATAACTGACAAATTTTTCTGCTGTGAGTCATTATATATTTTGTCTAATGATATATATCTTAGAAAAATTTTGTATTTATTTATTTATTTTCATTTTTTTAACTTTTTTTAATTTAAATTTTGTATTTATATCCTCTTCAAATTTTGCTTACTGGTTTTAGGATTGCGTGCTTAAATATTGCTGGAATATATATAACTTTATAGTGTTGAAAACAAACTCTAGGACCTTGTACATGATAGGGAAGCTACCAACACTACACCAGTAATCCCTCATAATTACTGAGTGGATGAATTATTCTTTTTTGTGTGTACTTTTTATGTTTATTTTGTTGTATGTGATATCATAGGTATTAAAATATATATGAAAGTTTATATAGATATTTATTTTTTCCCAAATTATACAGGCTTCAGGTTCACCCTGTATTTTACTTACATTGAAATTTTCTAAAATTAATGAAAATATATAAAATATTCATATTATTTATGTTGAATACAAAAATATGAGAAATTTGTATCTCAATATATAATTATAAGCAGAAATTTTTGACACTCATGAAACAGCAATTGATTCAAGAATAAAATACAAGTTAAGTGGTAGATTATTGAAAGAGAATAAAAGGAGAGAATATTTAGCTAAGGCAGGAAGCACTTGCTGCTACATTATCATTCCAAGGACATATCTTTGTTAATTCATATCCACAAACACGTATGAGTGACATGTTTTATTTACAACATTGTACCCGATAAAAGCCTTTTTCACCAAAGAGCTTATCATTTTCAAAATAATGTGTTTAGATATTCAACAGAGTATCTATTATATCAGGTGTCATGTAAATTGTTGAGACCCCGAAGGTGAATGGAAATTGTGTCAACTCATTACCGTAATGCATATGACATAACTGTGACAAAAGCTAAATATAAAAAGGAATTTCTAATACATATCACAAAAACAAATGACTACTTTTAAAGGTTCTGTATATGTAGTACTAGAAGAGAATTATGAAATGTTATGGGATTTTTAAAAAGCAGAGCTTCCCTTCAATGGAAAAGTAGTGTAGGAAGCCATCTCTGGCCGGGCATCATTATATGCAAGAGTCCAAGCCCCTGACAGTGCAGTGGCTACTGATAGACAATGGAGATACAGTAACCAGTGAACCAAAGAAATTCACAGATTTTATAGGCAAGTCATCCTCACACCAAGCTGTAACACTGGACTGGCTCTATCATACAAATCATTCTCAAAATCAAGCAGTGACATTTTGATTTAGCTTGGAAGACAGTGGGAAAGTCCTGAATATTTTTCAGCACTGACAGGTATGATTAAGTTTGTTCCAAAGATTACAAGGTATTAATGTGAGATATGAATTGTCTCTATGCTGCTGAGGATTCTAGAAAAATGTCAGAATATGTGAAAGTTGGGTTTCTGTTTTGTAAGAATCATATCTTGATCCTGCACATAATGTTTAAAGAGCTAAACTAATAGATAGGACTTTATCAGTATTCTAAAAGAATTGAGTGTAAGACACAAAAAGTAGCTGATCATAGTGATAAAGCAATGCTGAAAATTCTGCACTTCATCATAAATAACAGAGCTGGACAATACCCAACTGAGCAGGAGGGTAGAGACAGTAGGTCACTCTCAGGTCTGAGGAATTACTCACAATGTAAGAGTTGCAAGGGATGTACAAGAAGAGTCTATCTGCTTCGAAGAAGCAGAGTGGGGTAAGGAGAAAAAAACTACATGGGATTATATAATAGAGAAGGAAAATTCAACTTCTAGGATACAAGAAACAAGAAAATCAATGATTTCTAAAGCCTAGCAATGCCAAGGAGAACCTTATCTTGTAAGGATATACACTTCCCTGTGAAGTGTATCTGTGTTAAACGCTGTGAGCTCTCCATTAAAGCCTACTTTGGAGGAAGTTGGCCTCTCTCTTCCCTGAACTCTTAAGCCGTATCTCATTTCTGAGTTTACAATGGAGTGACAGAATGTTGCTTGCTGAACTTATTTTACTATATAAAATAGTTTCCAATGCAGGGACCATAATGAAAAGATAATAGTAGAATTGAAACTAAAGAGCTTAAGGATGTATTAAAGAGCAAACATCTAACGAAAACCAGATAATTTGGAGAGAAGAAAATTGCTCCCCATGGTCACCTGAATATTGTTTGTAGAAGCAGCAATTTTAAAAATATATTCTTTTTTTCTAAAAGATTGTCAAACTTAAAACAAAGATATAATTTTGACTTTTATACCAGCAAGGAGGTAAGTAATAAACTTTTGGGAACTTTAGCAAAGCAATAAGGAAATTAGCAAGATATTAGCACAATATTAGTACTATATTGAACTATAGTTCTTACTAACCCTATTAACATAATAGTTTCACATTTAAAGTTATACTCTTAGGAAACATTCCAAATATGACAAACTCTTACACTGTATGTGTTTCCTGCAGATTGTACCATTGAAATGTTCATCTGAGCTTTAAAAGTAACAGTTTCATTAAAAATATGACAGCAGTCGTAGGGGAATATTATGCAAGCTTTAAAAGGGTGCTCCAATTTTAGTAACATACCTGTCACCCTACCAAGGGGCATCCATCAGTGTCTCTAACATAGCTTTTTACCACCAGCTTTTGCTTTCCAGTGTTTTCTCTTTCTTTCTTTCTTTCTTTCTTTCTTTCTTTCTTTCTTTCTTTCTTTCTTTCTTTCTTTCTTTCTTCCTTCCTTCCTTCCTTCCTTCCTTCCCTCCTTCCTCTCTCTCTTTCTTTCTCTTTCTTCTTTTTTTCCTTTCTCTCTCTCTCTCTCTCTCTCTCTCTCTCTCTCTCTCTCTCTTTCTTTCGTAGTACATAGCATTCTGTTCTGGTACATACTTATTCCTTATTTACTCTGTGTCTCATGGATACTAAAATGGATTCCCACAAGAACAGTGAATAACATTCATCAATGCTATATTTGTTTCAAAAACAGTGCTTGGCATACTCTAACAGCTAAATCAATTCTTCCTGAATATATGGATATAATTATATGTAGATACCAATAATGTAAAAACATGTTTAGTACGTGAAAAAGAAGAAAACACCAAACCTAGTTATTTTGAAATTTTGAAATATTCCTGCTTTTGACATGTTTATTTACATACAACATTTATATATATTTACTAAAAAAAAGAATAAATACTTTGCACTAGACTAAAACCAGTAAATCTTCTAATGCATTAATTGACTCATAGTATTCTGGTATCAGTGTTGTGAGGAACATCAGGGCTGCTACAAAATTTATCATAAAAAATGTTCTTTAGGTGAGATTTTTGAAAGTGCAGGCTAACATGAGAGAAAGAGAGAGAGAGAGAGAGAGAGAGAGAGAGAGAGAGAGAGAGAGAGAGGAGACTGGAAAATACCATTTTTCATGCTGAAATACCCACCGATATCGTGGAGACTCACAGGTTCATGTGCCACTGCTGCTTTGGTCTTCCCAGAGGGCTCCTTCTCCTGGCCCGTGACTATGCTGACTCTGCCCCAGTGCCGAGGAGCCGGAAGGCATGTGTGGCCCCTGAGCGAGCTCTCATGTTCCATGCACGAGACTCCCTGCTTTTTCTGTTTTTCTGCAACTATTGGCTCTGAGCACAACAAACACAGTATGTTTCCACTACATATGGTTGCCTGTGGACACACAGTGGGGCATCAGAAAAACAAAGATTGGTTTTATGTGTGTGCCCAAAGTGAAACTTCTGATCACAAGGTGATATCAAGTAGGGTCTTTCACTGCCCATGCAATAAAATCCTAAAATTTCTGGCTAAAAGCAGGCCCAGAGCCAACAAAATCTGTAGTTGGGCCTTGAGGTAGAAGTTGGTTGGGACAGCCATGAGTTCTCTCTCCAGCACTGCTAAAGTCAGGGTGGTGATGTAGGATTAACTTGAGCAATGACTTGTGTATGTGGGTTTGGAGGATTGGAGGTGAATCCTGTCCAAATGCCATTGTAATAGTGACACTTTCTGTACTGCCCTACTTTACCAAGGAAGGAAATTTATCAATCCCTTGGGTAAATGTTACTTCCACTGCATTTTATATCACAATTTGTGTCTGATAAGTATGCTTGCTTATATTACATCATCTCCTGTGAATTTTTATGTACTTGTGTATAGAACTGAGGATTGAATCTAAGGACTTTATGCTGCCTACTTTTTCTATATTTATTTAGTGCTTTAGTTATCTAGGGACAGTGTCACTGATGTGCTCAGCATTACACTGAACATCCAATACTCCTGCCATGGCCTCACGACTCACTGGTAACATGGGTTTGTGCCTGGACACATGAGAGTGAGTTACTCTACTTAACACAGAAGAGGACATGGAGGAAAAGTTATGGATAAAGTTTTCTCAGAGACACCTGAAAGATAGGAGCACCTTTATTGTTTTAGCAAAACTCTATTTAAACAAGTCAAGAATACCTTGTTTAGGAGGATGTAAGTCAGAAGTCTAAACACAACTGCAGGAAGGAATAAAGCCAGAGTCACCATGCTGACAGCCATGTCATATTACTTTTATTAAAGTCAGCCATAATTTTAAGGATAAACTTTCTACATTAATTCATAACAAGTAGCAAATATATTTAATATGGTTGCTTAGTGAAATGTTCTAATTCATCTTAAAAATTTTAACAAAAATATTTGATGGAAATTACCATCAAAAGGCAATTAGGTTTTGGAAAGTATGGCTTATATCAGTAAGAAGCTGGCCTGAGATTATTGCAGATAAAATGTGCTAAGTCAGAAGCATGCTATCATATTGGATTCCTGTTATAGGACTCTATAGAGATGTAAGAAATTCTTCTGCCACATAATAAAAGCCCTCAATTTCATGAAGATGTTAAACTTATCTTCATATGATTAAGATGAAAATTGCTTCTATGGAATCCCTGCCACCTAAGCTGCTGGCTATTGCTTGGAAAATATCTCTATTTGAACATCTTATTAGACTCATATCTGACAGCTCCTTGCCCAGAGTTGAAACGTTAGTGTAAAATGTTAGTTACAAACCTCATATCCATGATATGAGATTTTCTAAAAGCAAAGAATATGTGGAAAATTGCCATCACCACCATTATTTTTAGAGAATAAAATACTGAAGACACAAAAAATGTGTTGTTATCAGGAATAGAATAATTTCTGAAAAATTCTGGTAGAGTCAAAGTTCTTTCAAAATACCAGTAGTTTGTTTTTCACATTAACATACCTTTACCATAAATAATTTACTTTCAAATGTAATTGATGAAGCTCAAGGTTTATTTTCATTATGTCAGAGCTGTTGTTCATAACGACATTCTGCAAGGATATCAGTGACACCAGTGCTTTGTCTTCTATAATAGCTCTCGGGGGTATATTTTTAACGCAGTATGAATCAGAAAATCACATCTGCAAGTTACCAGTTGTGACGTTCCATGAATTCTATCCAGATGCCTCGTTATCACAATCTGAAATAATTTATTGGAAGAAGCCATTCATACTGACGACCTAATTATTTTTGTTGAATCATAAATTTCAACATCTATTTTAGGTAGGCGAACTTAGGAATGTGTGATTCTTTCCTAAGAGAATTTTTAAGATAGAATGAAAGATGAAATCTGTGACCACTGTGGTGAGCAATGCAGTTATCTGAAGGAGTAAGGGAGACTAGCATGTGGCATGCGGAGCCACAGGGCTGAAGATGAGGAAACGAGCCTTTGGAAAGGATCTTTGGGTCAATTAAGCTAATCTTGAACTAAGTAAATGCCTAAGATAACTGGGTGCTTATTTTCACAGCAAAGTAATTTTTACAAGTTTGATATAGAAGTGGTAAGATATACACTACAAAGTTTTGAGTTTCTACAACAGCTAAATCATTGTAAATCCTCATAAAAAATTGAATATCAATATAATTTTATTTACTCATGTATTTATTTTAGTAGTAGATGGCTGTACTATGTAATGTTATGTTTATCATGGGGAGTCAGTACCTCTACATGATGTACATAGCATGTATTTAATCTTATTATAGTGCTTCTCCTCTCCTATCTTCCCTCTTCCCTCCCTTTGTCCCTTGTTAGAAAAAATATTTTGTATTATCTTTTATATTGATGTTTATTTTGTATGTTTTGTTTTCTTATAGACCACAAATCACTTAACACTGAAGTTTATGTGTCTCATTTATTTCATTTAAAGTTATGCCAGTAACACCTCCACTCCCCTACAAATGACTTCAATCAATGTTATTTAGCAGAACAATTTTCTGGCTTGCATAAATACCACAATTTCATATAGATATAGATATAGATATAGATATAGATATAGATATAGATGATATAGATGATATAGATGATACAGATTTTTTTTTTCTGGCTCAGCCTGCCCTGGAAGTGGGGCTGGTGCACCATGTGGTGCCAGGGATCAAACAGCAGTCTCTGTGATTGCCTAAGCTTGCCTAAACAGGCGCATCAGACCATTGAGTCATCTTGCTGGACCCCATGATTTCTTTATCCAATCATCTGGTAACTGAGCAGTGGTAACCAGATTCCAAGACATAGTTGCTATGCCTTGTGCTATAAACATAAGTGTACACTAAGGAGGCATCTTTACCTTGTGGGTACACACTTACAAGGAAATAGCGAGGCTGAATTCTTCAGGACTCTCCATCTGATTTCCATAGTGGTTACACAAGCTTGCTGTTATGGTTTATGTCTAGTTGTCCCCCCAAAGCCTCATGGAGTCACTGGGCGGGGACTTCTAGAGTTTGAGACTTGATCCATGATCCCTGGGATTATGGTTTTTAGTACTGATGGGATTATGGGTCGAAGTACTTCTGGGATTATGGGTGTAGCCTAGGGCGGGGACTAAGGCGGAGAGCCTGAATGTAATATAGAGAGAGATAGACAGACTCGAGCTGTTGCTGGTGCTCTGCTGCGCTGATTGATTGGCTACCTCTGCAACCATTTTGCTGCTGTTCTGCCGCCATGAACTGGGTGCTCTCTGCTCTGCTCCACTCAGCCTTGGGCCAGTCGAATATGGACTGAAACCTCCACGAACTGTAAGCTAAATGAACCTTTCCTTCCTTCATTTTGAATGTCGGGTATTTGTCCCAGCAACGAGTGAAAAGTAACTAAGACACTTCTCATGTATGCATTACTAATTTGTGCATCTAAGAAGCATCTCTACATGGCAGCTGACTATTTTTTGATTCAGTGTTTTATTTTAGGGGATCAAAGATTTTTTTTTTTTTTAAATTTCTGTGTATATTATAGGTAGTAGTGCTCCACCTGGGAGTAGCTGGAATCTATTTTTTTTTGTTCTGTATATTGTCTCATCATTTTGCTGTTTCTTTTGTTGTGCAGGAGATTCTTAATTTGATAGTGTGAGTTACTGGTTCTTGGTGCGAGCTTTTTGTACAATGTGAATTATATTCGGAAAATTCTTGTCTATGCTTATGGCTTTGGGAGTTTTACCTGTTTTATCTTCCATGTGACTCAGTGTTTCAGTCTTCATTTGGATCTTTGCTCTATTTTTTATTGTAGTTTACTATATAGTGAGATATATGGGCTTAGATTTCATCTTCTGGATGTGAATAGCCAGTTTTCTCAGCACAGTTTGACACAGGAACTATCTCTTCTTCAGTGTATAATTTTGAACCCTCACCAAGATCAGATGTTTTTGTGTGCCTGGGTTGTTCCTATAGCATTTATTCTGTTTTATTAATCTACCTGCTTCTTTCTTATGCAGTACCATGATGTTTTTATATATTGTATTTTGTTAGTACCATGCTGTTTTATCATTATAACTTTGCAATGCCGTGTAAAATACAGGATTGTGGAACCTCTGCCATTATTATTTCCCAGGATTGCTTTTGCTACTATGGGCTTTTTTTATATAAATTCTGGGATTAATTGTTTTCCAGTTTTGTGAGGAAAGTTGTTGGCATTTTGGTTGAGATTTTATTATTTCTATGTGTTCATTTTGGAAGTTTGGCCATAAAGCAGCAATTTAATATTGTGAAAAAATTTGGATATAATTTTCAGCTGTAGATAAAAGTCAAGCTGTGTGATTACAGGATAATCTGAAGTGTTTTCATTTATCCCTCTAACAAATACTCATTACCTACTTTCAAGCTAAAGAAATATTTAGGCATCTGAAGATAGGGAGAAACTAGAGAAAAAAGATATTTAATGCTATCTGTCCTTGAGCTTCAATACTTTTGTTGTACTTGAAATGCATATGAGATAATTGGTCAAATGTAACATATCAATATATAGAATATTATAGGATAATAAAAGGAGTCTAGCATAGACCAGCAAAATAAGAGAGAAAGAGAGAGAGAGAGAGAGAGAGAGAGAGAGAGAGAGAGAGAGAGAGAGAGAGAGAAGATGAGAGGAGATAAGATGATGACTGGAATTTTGGAATTCTCACATAGGATACTATCTTAAGTTGTCAACGAAAACCTGACTTTTGAGCATGGACTGACATAGGAATTGTGGCAATACACATATTAGCAGGAAGGAGGCTCATGAAGAGAGAAAAATTTGGACACAATTTTTTTTCCATAGCAGGGATTGAACTCAGGGACCTACACTTGCCACGTAAGTGCTTACTCTACCGAGCTATCTCCCCAGCCCACCACACAATTTACAAGGCAGGCACAGCCTCTATGCTCCAGGTGTACTGCGATTGTTAATACCAATTACATTCATTGGATTAAAAGATGCCAGTTCCTTAGTGGAACATGCTCTTTGGATGGGTCTGTGTTAGCAATGGGGGGCATGGCCTATATCCACATGTATGTTGTCTTTTCTGCTGTTCTGCTCTCCATATACCATGAACCAGAGTTCTTTCCAACCAGGACCTTCTCTCATCATGCTCTGTCTTAGAACTGCTGATCATTTACTGAATCTCTGAAACTGTAACTTCAAGTTACATGTTTCTAGTACTATGTCTCAGTGACAAAAAAATCTGACTAATGCCAATTTGCATAGCTCAAACATTGGATGAACCATGGTAAGGACAGTGAGAGATGAGATAATAAAATTTTACTACCTGGGCCATTCCTGCCTATCCAATTCTAGGTAAGGTAGGATGCGGAGAAAAGGAGTGGCATATAATGGCACACATTTGAAAAAGTGACTTGATGGAGTTTGAAAAAATTTAATAAAAGTGCAGCGATGAAATCATGCTGTGTTAGATAAATTTCTACTACCAGGAAAACATACATGGAACAATCATCACAGCAGGAGGAAGTGCTTATGTGAATTCTGGTTCATCGGATTAGAAGAAGCCTCGATCCTGGATTGTTTGGGCTCACTGCTTCGGGGTACCTGGAAAAGCATTGCATCCTGGAGAAGCCTGTGGCAGAGGAAACTTCTCAGCACATGGTGAACATCAAGCAGAGAGAGAAAGGAAAGGGAGGCAATGCCCTCTTCTGCACAGGCCCTCAACGAGCTCACTTCTTTTCTCTGGGCCTCTCCAAAAGGTGTCACCACCTCCCAAATGGACCACTGACGAGAAATGAAGAATTTTCAGATCTATGCCTTTGAGACATTGATCCAATTCATAGTAAATGGAAATAACTGAACTGGTTGCCATGCTCTATATTTGAAGTCTTTTTATAGTATATAAAGTGCGACAAATGATCAGCTTTGAGATTTAGAGTATTTTGAAATTATAAAGAACAGATTTTGTTGAGACTGGATGTGCCATTCAAGAGACAAGTTAAACCAACCCTAATTTCAGCATAAACAACTGAAAGTACTGCAGTTGCCTAACATGACTGGGGTTGCATTTGGACAAGATTTTCCATAGAAGCAGTACTTATTGGTAGATAATTGAACTTTGGGTACCAAGTGAGCATCTGAGCAGAGGAGAGTGGGTGTGAGTTTCACAGTAACCTTGAATTTGGTGAGCATGAGAGGTGCTGATGGTACGAATTTAGTTGTTGCTGCACATTGGTTGCATAAAATTCCAGGAGCTGAAATAACTAAGGGGGGATTTAGAATATAGACAAAAAGATAACATAAAATAATATTCCAATGAAATGACATTCATGTCAAAATTTCCATTTCATGTATTTCTTTCTTAGAAGCTGTAATAAAAGCCTTTATTTATACAAGAAATACTTAACATTAAGCAATGTTATTATTCCTTATGGAAAACATTTTGCAATTTACCAACTTTCATATTTGTATTACACAGAAATTACATTTATCTGGAGAAATTTATATACTTCACCAGAATGGTCATCATCAAGAAGTCAATCAATAGCACATCATGTCAAACTTTCAGGAGAAAAGTACCACTTCTACACTATTGGTGGGCTTCTAGAGTAATACACAGAAATCTTTAAGGAGCAGCCCCAAGAAAATGAAAGTAGGAATTCCATTTGACCAAATACTCTGCATCAGGTATCTTCCTAACAGAGTTAAGGACCTCAGTGATGCACAAATACCTGTATTTATACATATTTCACGTAAGCTAATTTGACCACTTCCCCATTCATAGATTCAATAAAGTCAATGTAATTGAGGATAACTGAAAATATATAAATAGTGTTGTAAGATAATTTTAGGAGTTTCCTGTAGAATGGTAATGTTGGAATGAAGTGTAGAATTCAATTTAAATTAAGGTGGATATTGGAGAATATGAAAATTGATCAAGGATTGTCCTCAAAGCCATCTAAAATCTACTTAAAGCATTGAATTATGATAAAATAATAGTTGTAATAAGAAGTGATACATTTTATTATTATGTAGAAGAAATATTTTTTATTTTCTATGATAAAATAATAGCTATAATAGTATACTCTTAAACTTACTACTGTGTAGAATTATTTTCTTACTCAAATCATTATAAAAAGTAAGAAATGCAGTTAGGTACTTTATAATGAAATTAAATATGAATGTCAATTGAATCAATTTAAAATAAATCTTCATGTTCTGTCAAAGACATTTAACTTAAACAAAAACTACGTAAGGATTCAGTAGGTCTAGCATGATTGGGAAGGTTATATAAATATCTATACAGAGCTTAGAATTCTGACTTTTTTAAGCCCTGAAGTATCTGAACTAAGTAAATATTTAGTGCTTCAAGGTGGCATTGGTTCTGATGAAAAAATTGAATTAATTTTTCAAGTATTTAACTTCTTGGAAGTTCATCTCAATATGAGCTATACTATCTGCATAGTACCAAGAAAAATTCTATCATTATAAAAAAGATATAATCTCATAATTAAAGTAAGCACAAAATGTAAAAGAGAATTAAAATCTCACATATCTTGATCTCATCTTCTTTGATACTTTGGGGTGTTTCTTCTTGTCTGTGTGTGTCTGTGTGTGTGTGTGTGTGTGTGTGTGTGTGTGTGTGTTACAATTTACCTGTGTAATCCCAAATTTCGACACCTTGTCTTGCTTTTCCAATTAGTAAGGTAGAAATAACTGGAATTTATTTCTCTGTAAAACATGGCTTTCTCTTTTCTTAAGCATGCTGCCTTATCCTTCCAGTAATTATAAAGATATATTTGCTATAAGCCACAGGAATTATTGTGATATATGTGATAGGAAACCAGGTACAGAATACACATCAGCCATGGCTGTCAAGTAATATAAAATACAAGCACAATTAGCTATTACAAGAGAGCTTTTAGGGAAACTTTCCAAATGAAAGCTCAGTGCCTTGAATAACTTAATTTACTTCCTGTAGGATAAAATCTATCACTCTTAAGTACCTGTTATATATAATTATTGCCCATAGTAAGGTTCAATAAATGTTTTGTATTGATATTGAAATTAATTATGACTTCTTATTGTAACATATAAGAAAAGAAAGTATTTTCTGAGTTACGAAAGGAACTTTTGTAATAAGACTAGTAACTACTATCCTACTAAAAATAAATTGAGCAGGGGCCAGCTGGCCCTGCCCTCACTGAGATAGCAATTGAGGTAGCAATTGAGACTGGGCATGGTGGAGCCTGCCTGTAATCCCAACTCTTAGTAGGCTGTAAGCAGGCGGTCACTTTGAGTCTCATGTAGTAGTGAGACCCTGAACATCCTATAGAACTTTCTGTAAAAGTAAAATAAAATAAACAAACAAGTTGAAAGTAAACATAAAATGGATACACTAATGAAGGGTTATATAATTATTAACAACTTATTAAGGGTAAGAAAAAAGGACATCTCCCTGACATTGTTACCATCTTCATATGCAGAAATTTCTGTCCCATTTCATAAATACACAAATATCTCATGACAACTTGAAACTCTGCCTCTTTTTAAAACTTTATTAATTTTAATAAGAAATGGAAATGAGACAGTTTCAAAGCACATTAGGAGCACAGCCACAGTACTTAATAAAATGCATATTGTTGTCCTCAATATGCATAGTTTTTTTTTAGTATGCATAGTTATTCAGAGCACAAGATGCAGGCATGATAACATTTTTAAACACTATTAGTAAAAATCCTTCCTCACATTGAACTAAGAGAAAGTAGTCGTATATATAGTCCAATAATCCATAATAGTAATGAGTTATCAGCAGAACTGGCAATGTTGGAAGCTGTTGACTTGAGCCTTTTACAGCTTAGCATATTAATCTGGCATTACTTTTTATACCTCGTGATTAAACTTTTCTGCTTGATGGTTAAGACCAAGATAAAACAAGACCTATATAAGAAGACATGTAGTTTTTGTATTTGACAAGGTCAGTCAAATCCCCTCCGGATTTACCCTCAAACTATGGAAACTCGGCTTTTAACACCATGTTAATGTGAATGTTTCAGAGTTAGTGGCAAAATATCCAATTATTTTAATCCTTCAACAGTTGGATTTCTATCATGTTCATGAATTACTTGTCCAGGTCGGTGTTACCATCCTGTGTTTCAAAATGAGTGGCATGTATTTCAATCTCTAACCCAAAAGATACAGACAGGATCACAGTTCAAGCCCAGGTTATTGGACTCCACAGTCCTTTCCCTCTAACACTGAATTCTGGTGGGGACAAAAATGAGAAAAGGTGGATTTCTAGCCCAAGAGTGTACTCAGGCCTTGTCTAACAGCTGATTCTTATATTACCGAGCTGATACATAGCTATATTATAGTTCAACTACAGTAGAATTTAACTTTGGGAATTATGAAACAGTCATAGCTGTACTGACTGATATTTCTGTGCCGTGCTTGGAAAAGTGTAACTTGTTGGAGCATGAGAAATAATGACAAAATTGTGCTAGGATGAAAAAGCTGTGGCATTTCTATTCTCATGTGGAAGAAAGTGAATCTTTAGGAAGCATGTACAGAATCCTAGGGCTTTCTGGTCGAGAATGTATGCTGATGAAGGATATATATGCCAAGCATCATATGTGTAAGCATGCAAACTTAAACTATTAAATAACATGTTTACTCACATTTTTCAGCACTTAACATATACCTGTGTTTTCTGTCTATTACAAGGGCATCTTTTATGACTGTTGTAATGACAAGAATAAAGATAATTATGAAGTAAATTTGAATTACTCACAACCATGCTGTTGCCAAAAAGTTAAGGCACAATAAAATATTTACTTATTTGGTTCAAACATATTGGTTTATTTTACAGTGGAAATTAATTTATCCCAGAAATTCATATTACAAATTAATAGATAAAGAACACAAGTTATCTGTGACTTTTTTGTCTCTTAAAACAAACAAACAAACAAACAAACAAACATTTACTTCCAAGAACAGAAATAATTGATATGACGTTAGAAACAGCTACATCTAAAAGACCAGAATGACAGGTATTCTACGCATGGTTTCACTATTGCACGCTATTCTCAGTGTAGCTACTTTCTTCACAGATATTAACATATATACTTAGCCAGGGTGAGAATTCTGTGAATTAACTGTTATTTTCGAAAGCCTGTTGGAGATACTTAGTACCACTATCTAAATCATCCTGTGTATATAAGTGCATGGTTTTGCCCCTGACATGTTTCCTAACTTATGTGCAGAAGAAAACATTAGAGAAAAAGAAGGGCTCCAAAGATAGCCAATATTTTGGACCTCCATCCTCTAGCTCAGTGAAGACACAAGGCCTAAGAGAACTGATACTGTCACATCCTATAAATCGGTGGTGTCCAAAAATTCCTATTGAAGGAGATTATGGGGTGAGAGAGGAAAGGGATTGACAATGTATAGTGGGCCTAAGGAGAGTCACCTAGAGAGAATACATTTTCTCAGGCTTTCACAGAGAGCAAAATTCTCAAGCAATGGCTGTGACTCATCCGGACGGTTGACACTAAAAACAGTTCTACAAAGCACTGTACATCGTTTTAAACTAAATCCTGAGGGGATTTGTCTGATCTTGTCAGATACAAAAGTTACATTTTTTGTTATATAGGCCTTGATTTAACTTGGTCTTAACCATCTAGCAAAGAAGTTTAACGACGAGGTATGAAAAGTAAAGCTATATTAATATGCTCAGCTATAAAAGGCCCAAGTCAACAGCTTTCAGTATTGCCAGTTATGCTGATAACCCACTACTATTATGGACTTAGGCTATACCCACAACCACTTTTTCAGTTCAGTGAGAAGAAAGTTTTGTACTAATAGGGTTTACAAAAGTTATCATGTATACGTCTTGTACTTGAACATCTACTATGAAGATAACAATATGTGTTGTATTAATTATTGTGACTGTCCTCCTAATGTGTCTTGAAACTGTCTCACTATTATTTCTTTCTTATTAAAATTAATAAAATAAAATTAATAAAATAAAAAATCTAACAAGGGGATAAAAGAACACAAATTACATCAGATTGAATTTACCTTGATTATGACATTAAATGTTTTCTCTTAATAAAAAAATGTCATTTAAATATAGAAATAATATAGCAATAGTGTAGTGTAGGTTGGTGTTAGCCTTGGAATGGGCATCATTGAATTTTTTGATATATTAAAAATGTTTTCCCACTATGACCACAGTACTCCTTGATGTTTATAATTTAGAATTATTCTAGAATATTTACATTTTAAGATGTTATTTTTAATTTTGAGTAGTAGGAAATGTAAACACTTTCCACAGATGAAAACATTTGTATAAATCACCTTTAACTAAAAATATATAACCTAAAATGCCGTTATGTGTAAAGTTTATACTTCCTACTTTGCTTTGTAGTTTACAAGTAATTCTGTTGGCATAATATATATTATTTATAGGAGAAGAACAACTGTCAAATCTAGTTTTTTTTTTTTCCATGCACACACAAACGATTTTTTATTTATACTTGTACAAAGTGTGCATCCCATAATACAAGGCTACCCAGAAACCAATAGCTGGCCTGAACCAGACAGGATATTTTTCTCAACAAGGTGTTTTTCCCAACAAGATGTTTGTTTTTCTCAATAAGATGTTTTTCTCAACACAATGTTTTTCTCAACATTGGGGTAGCTTTCTGCTCCAGGTAGGGAAGCCCAGTCTCACCTACACACTTGATCAAATTCCTGGCTTCCTGTGGCTCCCAACATGTTGTGACTTCACCTTTTTTTCCTAATTGAGGCTTTTGGTTTCTGTTTTTGGCAAGATTGGGTAAAGATTTGTCCATTTTGTTTCATATTTCAAGGAACCATCTTTTCAATTATTGACCCTTTGTATTGTTTTTTTTTTTTTCTTTTTCCAGAACGCTAGCATTATAGCCATATATCATCATGTATGGCTGTATTATATATATATATATATTTTGTCTTTTTGAGACAGGGTCTCACTATGCACTTCAGGCAGGCCTTGAACTCGCTTTTTTTTTTTTTTTTTTTTTTTTTTTTT
>PVJA010030253.1:0-26007 GCA_004027025.1 Myocastor coypus | reverse complement strand
CTGGCCTTGTGCTCACTTTGGTAGCCCAGGCTGGTCTCGAACTCAAACCAATCCTCCTGCCTCAGCCTCCTGAGTGCTGGGATTACAGGTGTGCACCACCACACCTGGTTCAGCAGCCTTATTTTTCAATCAGCTTTTTTTTCATAAACTTGTTCTACTGACTCCTCACCTTGCATGTTTCTATGCAGAATGTCTGGAGTGCGGAGAATTCCATCTTCCAACTCTGACCACCAGAAGTGTGAAGAAGGCCACCTCAGCCCCTCTGCAGACAATCAAGCAAGAGGAAGGACGATGGCTCTAAGAGGCCCCCGACGAACTGAGCGGCTAAGCCTGGCCCAAATTCTGGACCAGAAGGTCTTTTTTATTTTTTCAGAAATTGATTCCTTTCAAAGAGATTTTTAAAATTTAGTACAAGCGTGCAGTGCATACTCATTACACTCATCGTGAGGAGTTGGTGGACGTGCGGATCTCATCTCAGCTCTTTTTATATCTCCTTCTCCTCTCCTCCTCCCTCTCTCAAGTTTTTGGTGCTCTTGTCATTTGCAAAAGGCAACAAATAAACAACAAAAGCAACTCCTTGTTTTTTATTGTATGTCTTTTATATTGATCTTATATTTTGAATTTTCTTGTATAAGAGAAATCACATGACATCTAAGCTTATGTGTCTCACTGATTTCACTTAATACTTTAGCCTCGGGGTGTGCCCTCTTTCAAGTGTACCCTTCTTTATGGCAAGGCAATGATCTGTTTTCTATAAGCACCACATTTTCTTTGCCTGGTTATTTATGCCTGGGGTTCTTTCTTCAGCCTCTCTTGTTTCACTGACAAACATGTTTGCTTCTGTTCTAATATCATGCTAATTTTTATCACTGCAGTTTTGTAACATGAGTTAAAATTCAGGATTTTAATGGATGCTGCTTTATTCTTTTTTTTTTTTTTTTGAGACAGGATCTCGCTATGCACTTCAAGCTGGCCTTGAGCTCACTTTTGTAGCCCAGACTGGTCTCGAATTCGCACTGATCCTCCTGCCTCAGCCTCCCGAGTGCTGGGATTACAGACGTGCGCCACCACACCTGGCTCCTGCTTTATTCTCGCCAGGGATTGCGTCGTTATTCTGGGTCTCTTTTAGTTCTATATGAATTTTAGGATTTTTAAAAAAGTTCTGTGACGAATTTTATTGGCATTTTCACTGAGATTGCATTAAATCTATATGTTGGGTTGATCATCCGACAGTCCTGCTTTTGCTTATCTGACAATAAGGGATAATTTTGCATTTTCTTATGTTCAGTCTCCTTTTCCAGAGCACCACGGTGTTGGCTGCAGGAGCCTGTCACTGCCCTGTTAGGTTAATTCCTACGTAGCCACCATGTCCGTGGCACTGTCCTGCTTGCCCTGCAGTGGTTGGCAGCTTTTCTATAGGCACTGCTGGTGTCGTCAAAGATCCCTTTGGGCTGCACCACCGTTAGAGTTGCACTTCTTTTCTTAGTTTTGTGAGTGGTAGGAAGGCATGATTTCCAGGGGTAGAACAAAAGCAGTTTCTTCTTTGCTTAGTTTTTTACTATGGCATTAAAGTATAAAGATAATAAAACTTTTAAAAATGTTTGAAAAAATATTTGGAGTCAGTCTTGGTTTGGCTTGGCTGCTACAAAAAATACCATAAATTGGATGACTTATTAACAACAGAAAATTGTCACTGTGCCGGAGGACAGGAAGTTCAAGGCCTAGGTGCCAGAAGGTCCCAGTGAGACGGGCACTGCCTTCAAGTTCTTAGAAGGCATCTTCTCGCTGTGTCTCCACGTAGTGGGAAGAGCACATGGTCTGCTGTGGCCGTCTTTCACAAGGGCACTATTTCCACTGGTAAGGCCTCTGCCTTCCTGACCTAAACACCTCTCAGAGTCCTCTCTTTTTAGTGCTTGTGAGTTGGGGATGAGAATCAGAATCTATGAACTTTAGAAGGACACAAACGTTTAGACCATAACGAAGACTAACGTAAAGGAGCCAACTTAGTTTTGCCACTTACTGTATTTAAAAAGAACAACTATTTTTCATTGTCAGTCTTTTCATAAGAAAAATTATTATACTATCTAAGTCATACAAGTAGTTGAATTCAGAAATAAGATGTTCCTTCGTAAGAAGGATTAAGATATGATAGAGCTTAATATTTATCTTTATGGTAAATAATTGTTGGAGAGGTAGGAAAGTTGTGACTTAAAATTAGACTTTATGCAATTTTTTCTTTTGTAGCTTACTGAAGACATTAGGCTTAAAAACAATAAGGGAATATTAATCATATTTAGGAAGAAATTTATCTCTCCATAACATCATAATTATTATCTTAAAATAGGGGTGATCTTTTTGAATAACCGCTCTCACCTCTTGTTGAGCCCCTGCCCTCTGCCTCTTTTCCCCATCTCTTGATCCCCTTCCCTTCTGGGAAAGACCTATCTCCTTGTTTCCTGCTATCTGTCTTCTATTTTGCTCCTTAGTTATATTTTGGTTTGCTCGCATAAGAGAACCCATGCACCATTTAAGCCTGTGTGTCCCAGTTATTTCACTCAGCATTATGGACTTCAGGTGCGTCCATTTTTCTAAAAATGTCTCAAGTTTATCCTTCTTCATGTCTGAGCAGTTCTCTGTTGTACGTAAGTACCACATTTCCTTTATCCATTCATCTGCTGTTGCACCTACAAGCGCTTCTAAGATTGAGCTATTATGCATGGTGCTGCTACAAACATGGGTAAGATTAGTGTGATTTTTTTTCTTGTTTCAGAACTTTTTGTTTGTTTGTTTATTTATTTTTATGGCCAGCTCAGCCTGCTCTGAGCGCAGGGCTGGCGCAGCCTGTGGTGCCGGGGATTGAACCCTGGTCCCTGCAGCCACCCAAGCTTTCCTACGCAGGTGCTTTAGACCACTGAGCCATCCTGCTGGTCCCCAGTATGATGTTTTATGTTGAGATAATTCACCTTAACAATCCCCTCTGGCTCAAATACTGATTTCAGATGCTGTGAGCGTTTCAGATTCACTCCAGTATTCATCTGTACAGAACATCCATAAAAATAGGAAGGAAAGATTGATGTAAGGAAAGATTTGCTCTACTATTGCTATTTTTCTTTTTGTCCTTTGTGAGGTGACCCTGTCTCGGACTGAGCCTCTCAGAGCAGGTACCCAGGCTCCTGAAGCTTTGCCTCTAGATTTGGTCACCAGAAAGCTGTGAGGATGACGTCATTCGTCCTCTAGCTCTGAGGCGCTCCCAAGACAAAGTTCATGGGATAATAAATGGACAGTTCAGAGCAGAGGGCTGTTGATGTCTCCCCAGGGCCTCCTTCTGCGATAGAGAGCCTTCTGCACCACGCTTGTCCTGGCCTCCCGCCAGGCCTTCTGTGTCTAGTGCATGGACTCAAGTGAGGCCAGGCAGAATTCTCAGGAGGTAAGCGCCAGTTGAGTGCAGCTGAGGATACTTTCTTCTTCCTGGAGAAGAGGAATGAAGAGTCATTTAGAGACTCAAAGAGAAGGTCACAGAGAGGCTGAAGCAGAATGGCTGAACTCAGCTCTGCTGAAGGCTCTATGTAGACTTATGGGCCCGCTGGGGCACTCCATTCCACACTGCATCATGCATGTGCATGTGCAAGAGCATGCGCGTGCTTACACACACACAGGTGTTCACAGAAAGGCAAGCATCCCCCGTGCTTGGGTGGGCCTTAGAGCTGCCTCTCTCATCAGTGACTTATCAGGAAGGGACACCGACTGAGACAGGCTTGGTTCTGAGCCAAGAAAGTGAATTCTCCTCTGGGAACGTGGGCTGGGATCTCTAAATGCTTTCTAAAGCACAGCATTGGTCTCAGCGAAGCTGGTCCTCCGCAGTGCTGTCTTTCAGTAGTTGCTGGGGTTTCTGGCTCCGTTTATTCCCCACTGCTCTTCCCCATTAGGAATCAGATCCCGGGTGATTGCTGTCAAATCCCACCAGCCTACAGCTCACAACAGTGACCCAGAGAAGTGGCCTTGAGGGCATTCTTCGCGGTGCCTCCTGCTCCCGGAGTCCTGGTAGGCAAGCTGGCGAGTGTTACATTTCTCCTCTGTAGAAAGAGGCAGAGCTTATGCCTGAACCACACAAGTCCGGGGTCCCTGGCTGCCAAAGGCAGCAAATAAGATCAAGGAGTCAGGGTAACAACAGGCAGCTGGGGCACTAGTTGTGCTTCTTCTCCCACAGGAACGTGCTTTCCCTCTCAGTAGTCAGAAGGGATGCAGAGGAACAGAGAGAGAAAACACAAAGGCATGACAGAGCAATTCTAGGATACTTGAAATATTTCCATCTACTACTAAAACTACTCTAAACATTACATAGCACCCGAAAGCAGTGGAAGAAAATAGATATTAGGTAAATCAAGTTTATTTGTAAGGATTGTACTACTTATAAATTGCATTTTCTACTTCTAAAATAGAATGTAGTCAAGAGTATCCCCTTGCCAGTTCTCTTCGCCTCCCTCTCCAGCTCCCCTAGTAGCAGTGTTGCACACCTCACTTAACACGCAGGGCAGCACAGGGCCTGGGGCCAGGGTGTGAGGTGTGCTGGCTCCTTGACTACAAAGTGAGGGGGAAGGGCACTCAGCAGAGGAAGAACCAAGCTAGAAGGCGACATCAGGACAAGTGAGCCCGGCATTAGCCGGCTGGGAAGCCTACAGGGCAGCCCTTCAGCCTCTGGCTGGGCCCCAGGAGCCCAGGTCTAGGCGAAAGGTGAGGGAAGCTGGTTGTCAAGTGCAAGAACAGGACAGGGTGACAAGATGCTCGCCAAATGTCCATCTTAGTGTGGAAGCAAGGAATAGGGACGCTGAGGCAGAATCTCAGGTCTGATTAGTAGATAACAAGTGACTGAGTGGTTAATCTGATTAATATAAGCAGTTTGCACAGCATCCCGGGCCACCTGCTCTCTTCGTCCTTATCCTTTGTCAGATCTGGCTCTCCTTCCTCACGGAGTCCACCCTCTGCTTTCCCCTGACTGTCTCCTGAGTGGTCCCCTTACTGGTCCCACCTGGATGTCATCCTGTCTCAGTTACTCTTCTCTCATTGCTGGGACAAATACCTGACACCCAAAATGAAGGAAGGAAAGGTTTATTTAGCTCACAGTTACTGGAGGTTTCAGCCCATATTCGGCTGGCCCAAGGCTGCTGAGTGGAACAGAGAGAGAGCATCCAGTTCATGGCGGTGGAACAGGAACAATCGCGACAGAGGCAACCGACCAACCAGGGGAGCAAAGAGCAATGGAGTCTGTCTCTCTGTCTTTCTTATAATACATTCAGGCTCTCACCCCCGGCTGGGCAAGGTACACACACCCATAATCCCAGCAGTACTAAGGCATAGAGTCCCAGTGGATCATGAGTTAGTCTCAAACTCTACAAGTCCCCACCCAATGACTGCATGAGGCTTTCGGGTGGGGGGGGGGCAACTAGACCCAAACCACAACACATCCACTATTCCTCGATGGCCCTAACTTATCACTGAGAAGGGGACGGAGCTCCCCAGAGACAGCACCCACATGCTCCCATAGACGCTGCTTATGTTGGGTTAATGTGAGCGTTCAAAGGCTTGTGTTCACTTGATCATCTCTTTAGAGTCCTGTTCCCAAGGCTACCACGTTCTGAATTACTGGGCTTTAGAGACTCAGTGCGCATATTCGCGGAGAAGACCCAAGCCAGCTCACAGCAGGGCAGAAGAAAACGTTAGTAGCACGATCGGTCACCCTTGAGCTGACAGTGTGCCTGGCCTTGGTGACCTCTGAGCATAGTGCACGTTCAGACTTAGGCTTATATGGGGCTGTCAGGAGTCCCATAGAATCTGCCCTGTCACAGATCTCTCGGGACCTGTCCCCAGAGGGCATGTGAGGCAGCCGCACCTCATCTACCTTGGTTCCACTCCAAGGCCAAGAGCTCCCCCGTCTTTGAGCTTCTGGGACATCATGAAAGGGCACAAAGTGGAGAAGACCACGAGCTGGGAAGTGGAGCAAGTCCGGAAGAGGGAGAGACCCAGGCCCTAGACCCTCGGAAGACACACCCTCGATGACAGAAAGACCTTCCATTGGTCCCGCCTGCTAAAAGCTCCACCACTTCCCAACAGCACCAGTCTGGGGGCCAAGACATTAACAGACAAACTTTGATGGACACTTATCCAGACGAGGGCAGCTTCCGGTAGCACCAGCTGCCATCTCTGAATTATGTGACCCACGCCGCGCTCCTTCTCACTACAAGGATGGCTCTCCCCCAGGATTGTGAGCTCCCTTAGGTGACAGCATGTTCTCCTCACCCTGAGCACAGCTCTCACTTATTTGTTCTGCCTATGGCAAAGTGCAGTGGACATTCTCTGAGGTGAACTGAAGTATGGGTTTTGAAAAGTCATAATTTTCCACCTCTCTGCCCAAGCAGGGCTGCCACAGGAAGTGGCTGCCCCTCAAGCCTGGCATGCACAGAGACACTTGCTTATCTTTTTTTTTTTTTTTTTTTTTTTTTTTTTTTTTTTTTTTTTTTTTTTTTTTTTTTTTTTTTTTTGTATTTTAGGGAAGGGCCTACAGGGTCTACAGGATCTCACTAGATCAGACTCATAGTGATCCACCTGTTTACAGCCTCCCAAGAGCTGGGATTGCAGGTGCATGCCACCATGCACAGTATCAATTGCAGCCTCAGCATGCCCCCCAGGCATGGCCGACACAGCAGGCCTGAGGATGGAACCTGGGCCCCTGCAACTGCTTACAGGTGCTTTAATCCACTGACCTATTTGGTCAGCCCATCACTGCTTATCTTTGATGGAATGTATTATAGCCGTGGAGCACAGTAAGTAAGCTGCAAGGGAAGACGAGTCCACGTAGGCAGCAAGTTTCATTCCTTTGCTATTGCACTGGAAGTCATTTTTGCAAAAACATGTGGTATCAGTTGATTAATGCTCCACTGGGGTGGCAGAACACTTATTGAAGAGTTATGAATTTATGTTTCATTTCTTTGTAGGAAAATGCAGGTAGCATTTCTTTGGTGTGGGCAAGGATGAGCACAGGTAGAAGTCGGATGTTGCCCGTAGTCCACTACCTCACTGTCTTTGTTCTCAAAGCCTACCAGTGACACTCTGGGGAGAATGTCATTTGGAGAGAGAAAGAGATGCTCTCGGAAAGTCTGAAGTGACAGGGAGGGTCCCAAGACCCATCTAGAGCAAAGAATGGTCCTTGGGTCACGGTATATCTGTGTCCTGGCCTCAAAAGTTCCCCAGGGACGTGGCGTGAGTGCAGAAGTCTGGGTCCTGTGGTGCGTGTGTCAGGGACCCTTGACTGAATTCCTGGATTTCTAGTTTCATCAAAGGTGCTTAGAGTCAAACAGCATTAAAATTGTAGACAGGCAAAGAAAGCTTGAGAAAAGATGTCCTCAGCCATCCTGAGTAGGCGCAGATAATTAGCGCCGGCCGAGGCCAGCAGGAGCTCGCACTGGTTGGCCAATCTCGGAATGTATTACTCTTGGTCTTTCCCTGACTTGAGCGGAAGTGATACCCAGGAATCACTAAAGTTTAATTTTCCTTGGGTCAGCGTAAGTCAGTTGGCAGAAAATAATAATATTTAGTATTTTTCATGCACACAATCTAGGGACTGAAATTCATTCCTATTGCATTATTTCAGAAAAGAGATTTGAATTTTGCTCCAAGGCAGTCCTCGAGTTCCAGGGCGGACATCCTGGATACGATCGCCATCTAGTGGGCACAATATGTAACTACTGTTGCAATATGTAACAGAGGTGTTTTAATATAGTATCTGCCCTTTCCCTGGAAAATTTGAAAGAGCAGAAAGATACCATACAATATAACGCAGATATATGAAAGAATGTGCAGCTTACAGATAATATAAAGGAGATGGAATTTTTCAAGTGAAATACAGTACCGTTGTAATTCTAAAGTCTTTTCTTTCTTTCTTTCTTTCTTTCTTAAATTAGTTGTTTGTTTGATACAGGTACTTGATATGCAGTTCAGGCTCACAGTAATCCTCCTGTCCCAGCTTCCCCAGCGCTGGGATTTCGGGCCTGCATCACATGCCCAGCTCTGATGGCCAGTACAGCATGCCCAAGGTTCTGGGCCTGGCATAACATGCAGTGACAGGGACCAAACCCAGGTCCTTGTGTTTGACAGTCAGGCACTTAGGCTGCCCAGCTAATTCCCCAGCCCTGCACAGGTGATTTTCTTTAGTGCTGTTATAAAAGCTACACATCTTAGACAATAATCTTGAAACAATGAGGATCAGGTAGGTTTTGACAGGGAAAAAGGCAGTAGGGAGAGAGAGAGAGAGAGAGAGATGGAGACCACATGAGGCAGCTCTGAGAAGGCTTTAGAATCAAGCATCTGGATTTCCCAGAGGAGCGGCTGAGTCTGCCCCAGCTCTGCACACTGATGGTCACAGTAGAGACCTGTAGTGGCAGTGACACAGGACATCTCTGAAGGCAAGACAGCATGGCAGCTTGGGGAGCTGACTTTCTGTCAATTTTTTTTAATGCAGTGGAAAACTTTATTCAAGAAAGCAAAAATGAAGAGTGGGTGAGAAACTGGCTCTGGAGAGGGACTTTGGGCCCAGTCCATAGAAAGGGAGGGTGAGGCCAAAAACAAAGTCCACGCTGTCCTCGGTAAGCACAGCCTGGCTGCCACGGAATGGTACACCCCATCAAAGGTGGAAAGGCAATACTGCCAGCCTTGGAGATCACTTCTCTCACTGAGCAGTGATTTATGGCTTGGAACGTCTCTGTTCCGCTTTCTCCAGGCCTTGCTCACTTTATGCCCCTTTTGATTCAGCTATTCCCTGTGCTTCCTTGCGCCCCTTGATGAGTTAAGGACCCAATAAGTACTGACCAGCCCAGAGGAGGGTGCCTCAGGCACAAGAGTTCTGACCTGGATTCCCATATACCATAATACTTTGTCTAGTGTATGTTATACATCACAGAGTGTTGTCTGCAAGATTGGGAGCCTGATCAACTCTCTCTCTCTCTCTCTCTCTCTCTCTCTCTCTCTCTCTCTCTCTCTGCAAGCATGTGCTCATGAAGCTGGTTAGGATAGGGAAGGCAGTCCTGGATGGGTAAGGAGAGGAGGTATTGGAACGCTTGAGCCTTCTGAGAAGCCAGGGAGTAATGCCAGACTACAGAAGGAAGGCCCCTGCCCTAAGCAACGAAACGGCTGTTAAAAGTGACTTTCACAGTCAAATGCCGTAAGGACCGCTGAAAATAAGACATTGGCATTCTCCTTAGTGCGGGTATCAACATCAAATTCTCAAATGAAAATGCAGTTTTCCTTCAGGGAACCAGCAGAGGGTGCTGTCACTCAACACATTTAAATCCTAAACCCATCTTTCTTTCTTTCTTTCTTTCTTTCTTTCTTTCTTTCTTTCTTTCTTCTTTCTTTTTTTCTGCACATGGTTCTGCATGTAGTTTCTGTTTTTAGAAAGTCACATATGCAAACATTTTAAAAAATATTATGGGAATTTGGAAAGTGGGGGCAATGGAAGATTCAAAGCTCTGAAACCTCAAAAAGGCAGAATATGCATACGTATATCTCACATGATAAAAACACATACAAATACAACACAGTACACACACACACACACACACACACACACACACACACAGACTGGTTAGGATGGGGCAGGGGCTTTGCTCACCACAGATGGCTGCACCAGGGCCTAGCATCTGTGCCTGCGACATACTCTTATATTTCTCTGAAAATAACACCTAACAGTGATGATTACCATGGTGCTTGCTCGTGTCACTTAGGAGATTAGATCTCACTGATCTCTTACTCAGTAGCTGCTCTGTAATGACAAGTAAGGCAAGCTAGAGTATATCTATATGATCTATATATATTTGACTTACAATTGGTAAGGTTCAACATTCAGATTTATTAAAAATAACAAATTTCTACAATTGGCTATTTGATTTCTGTAGCACTAAATAACACCAAACTAACTGTTTTGGAGATGGATTTTTTGGTGGAATCAGGGATCAAACTCAGGGCCTTACCCTTGCCAGGGAAACACTTATTCCACTGAGCTATCTCCCTGATCTACCACTTAACTGTTTTTAATTGATTCTAAAAAACTTGGTCACCTGAATTGGCTTTTTGTCTGAAGGTCATGTAAACAGAGGGCTGGGTCAGGAACTATATTGAAGCCCTGCCTGTTTCATTTAGGCCTTCTGGAAAGTCTCCATTCTCCCAGTTTCACCCCTTTCCTGGTGAGGGCGCTCGACGAACGTGACCCTGCGCACACTGAGAGGAGACGGGCGGGGATGTGCAGTGAGGCGGGGCTCCCGGAGTGGCCCAGGCTGCACCTGAGTCAGGCCTTTGCCTCCCTGTATCTGCTCTCCAGGTCAGGGCCCCGGGGGGAGCACAGTGAACTCCGAACTTCACCGGTAACCACAAGGAAAACGTGTGCTCCAGATGCACCCAGATTTGCTCTTCAGGAAATAAGACCTGGTGGAGGACCCGCCCGATTTCATCCCAGGCATGGTCTGCATCTGAGGTCCACTCATGCTGGTCTGGATCAGGGACAATCAGGGACATTTTCTAACATGGGGCTGTGGAACATCACGTGATGTTGAAAATGACAGGCAGCAGTGCCACCCGAAGTCCTTGTACATTTGGGTTCTCGGCCTTTCCCTCAGAGTCAGAACCTACTGGGGAAGGCACACAAGAACAGGCCGCAGCCCTACAGCCCTTCTGTTTGGATATAAAGCCTCATCCCAAAAGGCTTAGGCCTCCTGGGAGGTTGCGGACTGAGGAGGCAGTTTCAGACTCAGCAGTTTCCTTTGCTCACTGAAGCAGGCTGTGCCAACGGCCCTGTGGCCCTCAAGCTGATGTTGCCCCGCACCTTTTGTTTAGATCTGCAAAGACTTTTGCCATCTGGGGCTTGGCTGCACTGGGTGTCTTTGGCTGCTCCAATTCCAGGATGTGCTGGGAAGAAGTGTTCGGAGTCCTGCCGTGGAGCTGCTGCCTTGTGTTCTATTCGGAGGCCAGCAGATGGGGCCCGGAGGTCTGTGATTCAGTAGCCACGCGTGGGATTTTGCTGCTTGCAAAACTGAACCCTCGTTTAGTGCAAGTGTCTAGTAGGAAGCCAGGTAGCAATAGAAAGTGCGTTGTGCAGAGGCACAGGGCACACGAGGCCAGAGGGTCTTGGTCAAGGAGGGCTTCAGGGTGGGTAAGAAAGGCACACGGGATGCCTAGGATGTGGGGAGAGGTAGCAGGGTGGGCATGAGATGGCAGGCCGGCGTCCACGAGCATAGACGTGGTCCAACTGTTCTCATCACAATAGCTGCTTTCTAGTTGTGTCACCATAGTCAACCCACATGCCCTTACCCTCCTGCCTTCCTGGCTTCTTTGTGCAGGGCTACTTCTGCATGTCACAACCCACCTTCCCTGTCCAACTGTCCTCCCTCCCCTGCCTCTGACACCACAGTTGTCCTCAGTGACTGGTGGAAAGCAGTGTGTCAAAACATCTAGTTATCTAGTCCATTGCAGGATCAATCTGAGCAGTGTTCTACACTGCTTCTAGGGTGTTGTTGGCAGGAATAAGCTCTCACTGCAGTGATGCTAACTGAGACCCTCTGTCCGCTTCCCTCCCTCAGCTACCTCCCTTCCCCATTTCCCTAAGCAATGTTTGCAAATATCATTGTCCACGCAGTCACCTTCCAATGCAAGCCTTGTCTCAAGGTCTTCTTTGGGGAAAAGCCCAAGCAAACACAAGAACTTGCATACCTGCTAGGGTTGATTGGAGGAGCCATGGAGTCAGGACTGAGAGCATGCTTGGCATCTGATAAACACTCCGTAAGTGCTTGCACGCATTGTCAGTAACGGAGCATGAATGCTGGAATCAGGCGACTTGTTTGCAGCCTGGTCTTGCAACATATAGCTACAGGATCAAGTAACTCACTTAGCCTTACTGAGCATTACTTTTGTCTTTTTCACAGCTGTGCTGAAAATGACATAGAAGAGCTCTGTAAATGTCACAAACTAGGTTTGGGGAGGTCTTTCTAAAGAGGACATGGGGACCTTAGCCGGGCAGGTTTTCAACTCTCATCATAGAAAATAATTTTGGAATGTATTCGTGAGAGTCATAGGCTTGTATTAGGCAGAACAAAAAATGCATAGCAAAAAGAGCACGACCTGCCATGGCCTATGTTGGGGTACTGTATAGTGTTAGGGTACCCTTAAAACGCGTGCTATAGTTAGTTTAATCTTCCTTGTCATCTTGACTGGCTTAGGAGGCACCTGAGGAGAGGGAGTGAAAGGGCAACTTTCACGATGTGCTCACAGAAGCAAGAGAATAGTGTGCCTGTTCCATTCAAGTGTACTTGTCCCTCATGGCCAGTTAGTGGGTGGTTTCTGGCTGGGTGAACACAAGTCTTTATGTTTACACTGGCTTTGGTTGGCTTAAGCAGGAACCCAAGGCTGTGGAGCTCTCCCAGCTCCAAGGCTGCCTTACTTCATTATGATTATGATTATTAAACACATCAGAGGTCTAGTTCTCTCTCTCACCCTGAGCAGAAAAGGCCATTTTGAAAGTGGTGTTATAGGAAAGTGCAGTGGAATGTGGTGGGTGACAGTTTCTAGACAAGTAGTGGAATTTGAGAAAAGCTCAAGGATAGAAGCAAAACAATAGAAGGAACCTTGGCCTTAAAGACAGGCAGAAAATATTTCTTTGCTTGACTTAGGGGCATGAAATTACCTGAGTCTTCTGACTTCAAATGAGGAACAGAAACCATAGGAACCTCAGTGGTGACAAAGAAGTAATCTGTCTTGAATTCTTGTTTCCAATGGTGGGCACATTGGATTCTTTTAAAACCCAAGGAGGAGGGCTGGCTGGATAGCTCAGCAGACTAAAGTGCCTGCTTCAGCAGAGTGCAATGGCCAGGGTCTGATCCCCAGCATGCTGTGCCACGCTGAGGTGGCGATTGAGACTGACCATGGTGGCTCACATCTGCAATCCCAGCAGCTTGGGAGGCTGAAAACAGGAGGATCACTACGAGTCTGATCTATGTGGTGAGACCCTGTAGACCCTGCCCTCAATTAACAAAACAAAAACTCCACCATTGCTTCACTTTCCACTAACCTGCCAGATCGATATGCTGAAGAATACTTCAGAGAATACAGAGAGCAAAGATGGATCCTGAGTGACTAAACAGGAATCCCTGAGGTGGTCTACCAGATTGTTCATGAAACCTACTCCACTGAAACGTGGTAAGCCAGGAAAGCATCTACCAAGGAATAACTTGGACCAAAGAGTAATGCAGGTGCTAAGGGCAAGAAAGAAGTGGGAGGCTGGCGTGCAAGGTACCACACTGGCTGAAAATGATGAAACTGAAGCCCAAGTGGCCCAGAAAATTGAATCTGTGGATAACAAGGGAGAATAAACTGGCACAAAAAGGTATTTTTACCAAGTATTTTGTAAAGGCTAATTTTTTAGGACTCTACTAGTTGGCATACAGAGGATGCATGCTTTACTCTCTCCTAGCCATGCTTTTGGAAGTTTTTATCATTATCAAGTGGAAAAAATGCATCCTAGTATTTGAAGCTGCATATGAAACTATTACAGCAGCTCATGCCGCTGCTCTAAGAGCTTAGCCCTTGTGTACTGTAGTGCTTTTACTGTGCGTATTCGAATTATTCACAGTTTTTCTAGAGAAATAATCAGTGGTGCTTTTGTTCCTAGGTTTTATGTGATTTTAATGAAGTCAGAATGGTTGTGGCCACCTGCTGACTGTCTGTGGTTTAAAATAAAAGGTTTTCTTGTCTGTAGAACAGTCAATCAATCAATCAATCAAACCCTACAGAGGAAGAGAAGGGGTGCCTTAAACATGACTGAGATTATATTTCCCACCACCTTTAAAACAAATAAAATAATATCGGATTTCCCTTTGGCATTGCAGGACTAAACTCATACGTGAAATATTAATAGCAGCACACACCTAGCTTTTGTGGGATCTGAATGTAAAGGATGGTGTCTAGCAGAGTCCTTATTCACCTCAGGAGAGACTCGGGCAGAATTCACCTTAGTTTGACTCCTGCCTGAAGTGTTTAGAGAAAAGTCACCCACACTGGGCCACCCTCCCTTTTGGCCTTGCCTAAATTGCCCCATCCCTCACTCCTGCTGCCTTGTCAAAATTTTACAAACATGTAGGAGACAAGGAGGAAGCCAGAGCAATTAGAGCAAGTAAGAGCCAAGCCGTCTGCCCATGTGGAGCCACAAATCCCTCTGCCTGAGCGTGGACTCACCAATACACAGTACAGGACGGCATCACATTCCTCCCCAGTCACCACAGCAACAGAGAACATATATAAGCCAGTCGGGAATGAGGAACTGGGCCTGCGCGCACTTCCAGTCTTGGGGTGCACATAGGATGCTTGCTCATTCATTAAGGCTCTGCCATTGCTGTATTTGGTCTGCTGTGGACAATAAACCCAACCCCGGCTGTTACATGAAGATTGTGAAGCTTAGAGGCCTCTCTTAAGAAAATAATACAAGGCTATGAATACATGATTTGTAATGGAACTGGTTATTCAGAGTAAGAGTAGAAATTATGGTAAGTTATACTATAACTTACTTAGTAAGTTTTTAATTCAGATTATATGAGTGCCCTGTAACTGTCAGAATGAATGACCATACATTTGGTGGCCTAAACCAACAGATAGGATGAGTTCTGGAGACCAGGAGTCCAAATGGAGCTGATGATGACTCCACACCCTTCAGAAAGCTCTAAGAGAGAGGCTGCCTACAGGTTCAGTGTGTCCCATGTGCCTTTGCCTCTTTGGCGGTGGCTGCATCATTCTAAACTCTGCCATCCGTGAGTGCATGGCCAACCCTACTCTGCCTTCTCTTTGGGTGTCTCTTATAAAGACATCTGTCGTAGGATTTAGGACACACTTGGGTAACCTGGGATGAGCTGACCCTTGACTCAATTCCTCTTTTTCCAGATAATATTCATAGTTTCTAAGAATTAGGACTTGGATGCAGTTTTTATGGTACACTGTTAAACCTTTTATACTGACAGATACCGCAAACAACACAAACGTCAGGAAAACAACATAATTTTTTTTTTATTAAATAGCTGTTCAACACACCTCTGGATACCTTTTCCTATCATTTTTGTCGACATACTCTAATTACCTTTCCATATGACAATAATTTTACTTCATTTTCTGCAGAAAGAGTAAGAAGAAATTCAATCTTTAGTCTTCTGTGATGGATTTAACTGTGAATATCATGGTTGAAAGTTGTGCTGTACAGCGTGGGTCATTTCATAAGTTTCTGCTTGAAGGTTTCACCAAGATATGTCTGTTTGTAAACAGCTAAGGTCTGTGTCCAACAAACATAGGAATTCTGATAAATTTTATGTTATGTAATTCATGTTCAAGAAGGAAAAAAACAGTAAGAAGCGTATCGCCTTTCTATAGCTACAGTATTGCAAATAACACTAAACCCCAGACATGGGTGGCTCAGGTCAACAGCACCAGTATAGTTCTAGAGACCAGTGAAACAGAATCCAGACATGAGCAGGGCCACACTCTGAAACTCCAGTTACTCTTTCCTTGACTCCTCTTAGGTTGTAGCGCTGTTGTGGTCCTCAGCTTTCCATGGCTTCCAACTCATTGAAGTCTGGTCTCTGTGACCTCTTCTGCTCTTTCTCTCTCTCTCTCTCTCTCTCTCTCTCTCTCTCTCTCTTTCTCTCTCCTCTTGTAGCCTTACCACTAGTCATTGGATTAGAGCCAATCTACTCTAGTGTGACTTCATCTTAATTTATAACTTGTTGCATCTTCAATGACCCACTTTCCAAATAAAGTCACATTCACCTATACTGCAGTTTGCTTTAACTTGCTGAAGTTCATGGCCCTGTTTTTGGGTTAAACTCCTGCAGTAGATTCCAACAGACCAAATGAGATCAGAGTCATTCTTATAACACCATGTAATCAAATTGAAAATTTAACAAATAGGAAAAGTTCCCAAACAAATCAGTTTTCAGAACACAAAATTCCTAGCAAGCTCTCCAGAGAGGTCCCATCAACCTAGAGCAGCCTGATGATGAAGTCTCTGCTGCTTCAACCCATGCAAAGAAAGCAACCTGAAGTAATCCATTAGCTTGTTGCACACGCTGTTTCTTTGTTTTTGTTTAAACTGCCTGAAAAATCATCCATTTCTCTTGGAAACTGGATGCTGCTGGCTCACGAATTGCTAAGAACCAATGTGATCTTTACAATCTATAATTTCTTGAAGTTTTGTTCCTTTGATCTCTAGCTTTGGGAGACACAATTCAAATGCATTTATAATTATACATTATATTTTACTCAGTAAATACCAGGAAATGTCTTGACTTCAGACTATACATGAGAAAAAAAAAACAAAACATAATCCTCTATCTTATAGTTTTACTCATCTGATGACTGAGCTATTTTCCCACCAGTCCACTCTCAGTTCTGGGCATTTCAAATCTGGCTTATTGGCCGGGGAGACAGCTCAGTGGCATAAATGTCTGCCTGGCGTGCGCATGGTCTGGAGTTTGATCCCCAGTACCACAAAAAAGATTCTATCACACAATAAAGCCTGGGTGATCTAGCTGAGTGGCACAGTACTCCTGGGTTAGATCCCAGTATGTTCACTCTCCTAAGTCTGACTTATTAAGGGAGTCATACTTTCTGGAAGGATAGGCATACATAATAAAATTCACAAACTCCAAATGAAAATTACAGAGAAGGATGAAGTAAGGCCAGATTTTAGAAATGAACATCCCAGGTGGACTACATCTACCTCTCTGTGGAGAAGAGAGGGCCCTTCAGCCCTAAACGTACAAAGGAACACAATCAGGCCTTTTAACTTGCTCCTTATGCTTTTCAGGGTGAAAGTTCTCCATAATCTTATAGCATCTCTATAATCTCATAGCACACCTTCCTGTGTTAAGAATCTTAGAACAGACAATAACTACTCAGTATGCTTGCTCTTTAGATCCCCCCCATCTGCCAAGAATATATTAGCCCAGACAGCCTGGTCTTTGAGCCTGGGTTTCTCAGGTTGCTGGAACCAGCTAGGGAATGACCTCACTTGCATTGCTATTCAGAAGCAAATGAACCAGCTCAATGGAAAGTCTTTCATTTTTAACAAGGAAATCAGTATGTGGCATTTTTCTTTTCCTTACTCTGCAGGATAAAATGAGACTCACAGATGTTCCTCTAATAGCAAGAGAATAAGATTCACAGATCCACTGCTGGGAGTGGCTTAGCTGCAGGACTAGGCCAGCCAGTTGCCTATGGCTTGTGGTTGAGTCAGAGGGAGCAGCTGCAATTTGCATTTGGGAGCTGACTTCAGAGCTGTGGCCACAGCCGAAAAGTCCTTTCTAAGAAGCCTTCTTTCTCAAGCTGCAAAAGTGGCCTCTCCTGATAAGAAATTCTCAAATGAAGGGGCTTCTTTAAGAGCATTGCCTGCCTTGATTATAAAATCGTGGGCACCTCAGCGTCCTCTGATTCTCACAAGTGGCTGTTGAGTAGGGACTGTCCCTAGGAGTCACTGAGCTAGGTTTGGAGAAACCATAAATGCCCTAGGGACTCAACTGGGGCAAACCAGACACAGAAGCTTGCTATACCAAATTTGGCCCTTGAAGACTCTGGGGATGGGATGTATGTCACTGTAACGAATAGAGACAGACAGATGGAGAGTGCCGTGCTTTCCGGCAGACCTAGTTGATCAAATTATGTACTGTCAGAGAAACTTTTAAGCAAACTGACCCACTGCTGCCTGTTTTCATAGTACTGCAGACAGGCCAACCGCTGGTTCCAAGTCCCATGTAAGCCAAAAGTTCCACCCAATAAGCAAGAGTGAATCTTTAGGAGGGTAGCTCCCATATTTAAGTGTTAGGAAGAATATAAGAAAATCAGTTTGCAAATAATCATCAGATATCTACCCAGGAAAACTTCCTGTTCCTGGGCATAATACTGTGCCTGATGACTACATGCCCGTTTCAGAGATCTAGACTACCCTGTGCCTTTTCATATTCCATGCCAATTTCATTTTCACCTAATTGTCAAGGGGTCAAGTTTAGCTGCATACCAGTACCCTACAGGTGGGTGTCACGTGAAACCCAATGCTGATAATCCACATTTTGTCCTTATTATCACCAGAAGTATTAAGATGCTTTTATTCGCTAAAGTACAAAGAGTGAAACAAAAGTACGAAGTGACTAGAACACCACCTTGATTAGTTAAAAATGAATATGCATATACACTTGCATACAAAAAGTATTTATAAATGTGCATTTGCCATGGTGGATATCTATCTCTTAACTAAAGTATAAACTCTTTGAGGGTGGGAACAACATTACCTGGAATCTGGAAAACTGGAAAAACGTTCTAACCAAATAAAGCAATGAAGAATTTCTAGAAACAAAATGTATTCTATTTTTATCTTTTTACCTCCTTAGCTGTAAATGATCTTTTAAAAAAAAAAAAATCTTGATCTTTTCCCTCAATATAGAAAGATGATGCAATGCTTTGGAAGTATTTTGAATCTTATTATTTAGCTTATCACTAACCAAGAGTCCCAGCTGCTGCGCTATCATCAGGTTCCTTTTCCCACAGAGATTACTCCGCAGGCTGCTCCTGGCCTGTGGCTGAACACGGCAGAAATATAAGCAGGCACTTTTCTGGGGTGGTAAACTGATGTCAGGATTCCTCATCAATCGTGGCAAACTTCCCTAGAAATTTACTGCAGCCTCAAACTCTTCCACTCTACCATCTTTTCCTGCTTCTTCCAATGGTAGAGAAAAATTTCTATTTTGCTTCTAAGGTGAAGCATGTGGAAGGTGCAAGCTAGAAAGAGAACTGGAAGGAGCCTAGGCAACCAGGGCAGAATGAGTCCTGTGGCCTTCTCAGCCCAGGAGGCACAGGACCCTCAGACACACTACATGCCATTGTTGGTTTCTTTACAATAGCCATTCTTCTGGGGTGAATGTTGTTTTAATTTGCGTTTTATGGATAGCTAGCAATGTGGAGCATTTCTTCATGTATTTGTAGGCTTGGAATATTTCTTGCTTTGAGAAGTGTGTGTTCATTTCAGATGCCCATTTCTGGATTGGGCCTTTGAATTTTGGGACCCTAATGTTTTTTAGTTCTTTATAAATTCTAGATAGAAGATCTTTGTCTGAATACTTATTAGTTAAAGTTTTTACAAAATTTGTGAGTTGTTGTTTTACTCTGTTGGTAATTTCTTTTGACCTGCGAAACATTTTTTAGCAAGAAGAGGTCCCAGTTGTTGATTCTTTCAAGTGTTACACATGCATTTTGATTTTTGTACATTAACTGCCTACACTAATGTCTTCAAGATTTCCTCCTACTTTCTCTTCCAGGAGATTTACCATTTCTGTTTATATCTTTAATCCATTTTGAATTTAGTTTAGTGCATGGTGATAGGCTTGGGTCTAGTTTTAGTTTTCAGCATGTAGAGAGCCGGTTTTTCCAGTACCATTTGTTAAAGAAGTTATGTTTCTTCCAATAAACATGATGGCCCCTATGTCAAAGATAAGGTGGCTGAGTGTGTTTCTATTTGTTTGTGTGTCTTCTCATCTGTTTCATTGATCCTCAGGTTCTATTTTTTTGCCAATGCCATTATGATTTTATGACTGTGGCTTTTTAGTATAATTTTAAGTCAGGAATTGTAATGCCTCATGCCTTATCTTTGCTGCTTGGAATTGTCTTTCATATTCTAGGTCTTTTCTGGTTCCATGTCAAAATAAATTTGAGGAGTGATTTTCCAGATCGGTGAGGTATGTTGATGGTATTTTGATAGGGCTTATGTTAAATCTATATAACAATTTAGGAAGCATGGCCATCTTCACAATGTTGGTTCTTCCTATCCAGGAGCAGGGATATCTTTCCATTTTCTGGAATTCTCTATGATCTTTTTTTTTTTTTTCAAAGTACTGTAGTTTTCATTGAAAAAAATCTTTTATTTATTTAGTTTCTTTACTAATTCCTAAGTATTTCATTTTCTGCGGCGCTATTGTAAAAGGTATTGTCTCTTTAATTTCCCTCTCACTATGTTTGTTATCTGTGTAGAGGAATGCTACTGAATTTTGCTGTTGATTTTGTGTCCTGCTATGCCACTGAATTTACATATTAATTCTAGTAGCTTCTTGGTGGAAGAATGATTTTGGGAGGATTGTTTCCTTTTCAATTTTATCGAAGAGTTTGAGGAATATTGAGCTTATACCTTCTATAAATTTCTTGTGGAATTTAGTGGTGAATTCATCAAGACCTGGACTCTTCTTTGTTGGTAGGTTTTTTTCTTTTTATTACATTTCATGTTTCCCTGGCTGTTATTGGGTTGTTGAGCATTCTTATGTCTTCTTGATTCAGTTTTGGTAATTTGTGCCTTTCTAGGAATCTGTCCATTTCATCTGTGTCTTCAATTCTGTGAGAGTAAAGATTCTCAAAGTAGCAATGAGTGATCATCTGAATCTGCACTGGGTCTATAATAATTTCACCCTTTTCATTCCCTATTACTTGAATTTGAGTTTTTCTTTTCTCTTTTTGATCAGGTTAGCTAGGGGCTTATCACTTGTATTTAATTTTTCAAAGAACCAGCTTTTTGATTCATTAATTCTTTGTATTGTTTTCTTTGTCTTGATTTAATTAATTTCTGCTCCAATCTTTGTAATTTCCTCCCATCTTTGGGCTTTGGGTTTACTTTGCTCTTCCTTTTCTAGATGACTGAGGTGCAGCATTAGAGTATTTATCTGTTCCTGTTCATTTTGTCTCTTTTTTTTTGAGATAGGGTCTCACTATGCAGTTCAGGCTAGCCTTGAGCTCACTTTTGTGGCCCAGGCTGGTCTCAAACTCACATTGATCCTCCACCCTGAGCCTCCCAAGTGCTGGGATTACAGACATGAGCCACCATGCCTGGTCCCATTCGGTGTTTTTGATGTGTGAATTCAGAGCTATAAATTTCCCTTTAAGAATTGCTTTCATTGCATCCCATAAATTCCGATGAGTTTTGTTTGAATTTTTGTTAAACTGTAGATATTGTTTAATTTCTTGTTTAATTTTATCTGTAACTCACTGGTTGCTGAGGAGGGTGCTGTTTAATCTCCATGTGTTTATGGGGTTCTTGTGGTTTCTTTTGTCTTTTATTTCTAGTTTCATTGCACTGTGGTTAGATAATATGCATGGGATAATTTTTGTTTTCTTGCATATATGTAAGCACAACCTATGGACTAGTGAACAGCCAAAAAACGTGTATTCAGAAGTGGCTGGGCGAAACACTGTGTATATGTTGACTAAGTTCATTTGTTCCAAGTTCTGTTTCAATTCTGTTATATCTTTGTTAACTTTTGTCTCCTTGACCTATCTTTTTGGGATAAGGGTATTAATGTTTCCTATTAAGATTGTTGTATTGGATATTAGAGTTTTCTTGTCCGTTAAGATTTGTCTTATAAGTTGGGTGCTCCCATGTTGGGTGCATACATATTTATGAGTGTTATCTCTTCCTCTTGAATTTTTCCCCTAGCCAGTATGTAGTGGCCTTCTTTATCTCATTTGATCATTCCTGGTTTGAAGTTGAGATTACTTGAGAGTAGGATTGCTACCCCTGCTGGGGTATGTAGTACTATTTCCCATCTTTTAACTTTCAGCTTATGAAGTTCTTCATGAGTTAAGTGTGTTTCTTGTATACAGCGTATTGTTGGGTTTTCCATCCTAATCCACTGTGTCAGACTATTTCTTTTTATTGGTGACTTCAGACCATTTACATTAATGTTTATAATTGAGATGTATTGATTTATGCTTGCCATGTTATTTACCTGCTGTTGGTTACTCCATTATCACCTATGTTTAATTGTTTGCTCTGTTGGGTCAGTTCTTTCCATTCTCATTTGTGGAGTTCCAGTCATTTTGGTCCCTCTCTAGTATATATTTTAGTAGTCTGTGTAAGGTTGACTTTGTCATCATGAAATTCTTTAGTTGTTTTTTATCATGGAAGTATTTTACTTCTCCATCAAACTTGAAAGACAGTTTTGCAGGGTAAGGCAGTCTGGGCTGGAATTTATTTTCATGAAGTACTTGAAGAACTCTGTTCCATGTTCTTCTTGACTTCATGGTTTGTGAAGAGAAATCTGCCATTATTCTGATGGGTTTTCCTTTAAAGATGATCTGTTTTTCTCTAGTGGCTTTTAGTATATTATACTTCTGCTGGGTTTCTGGGATCATGACTATTATATATTTGTGTGTGTTTTTAATTGATGTTATTTGGACTTCTATATGCTTCAGTTACTTGACTGCCATATTTTTCCCACATATTTGGGAAGTTTTCTGCCCATATTCTTTTTATATCATTTGTATTAGCTCCTTTCTTGTTGATGCCAATTAATGTCACGTCGTTCACACTTGCATCATCTTGTAGATGTTGAATGATTTTCATTTTACTGCATCCTAATTGTTTTTACGAGATCCTTTCCTACCTTTTCACTAGCTGCAACAGTGTATTCAATATCTGAAACTCTGCCTTCACTTTCAGTCAGAAGGCATTGCCAGCTTGTTACTGAGGTTTTAAGTTCCTGTGGATCTCTTTGAATCTGCTTCATGTGATCTATTTCTTTCCTATATGGCTCATTCAAAGAGTCCAAAGTTTTTCTAATCTCCAATTATTTGTCAGTGTCTTCTTCAGAAGCAGTTATTAATTCTTTCATTATAGTTTTCTTTTTCTTTTTTTACTTCAGAAGTTATTTCTAATCTGCTTTCCTCTCTACCATTCTGCAGTTGTCTCTTTATTTCAATTAATTCAGCTATTAATTCAGAGTTCCTTTTTTACTTTAGAGATTATTTTTGACTTGATTTCCTCTATACCTATTTGCAGTTGTTTCTTTACTTCAGATGCTATTAAATCAGGGATTTTTTTTTTTTTCCCCTTCGGAGATTATCTCTGATCTGATTTCCTCTCTACCTAACTGCAGATATTTCTTTACTTCAGATGCTATTAATTCAGAGATTTCAGCTGTCCGATTCCCATTTTCTTCTATGTTAATGTCTCCTGAATGTTTTGGGAGTGGGCTCAGGTCTTGAGATTGTATTTTGCTGCTTCTCATCATTGTGTAGAGCACTGTCCTCTGACCTTTGGTGCAGAGCTTTGTGCGATTATGCCTTTAGTGTAATTCTTTTTTTTATTTTAAAGTGTATGTATGTATGTATGTGTTTATGTATTTATGTTATGACTGGCTCAGTCCATCTTGGGGGTGCAGCTCGTGCAGCATGTGGTGCCAGGGATCCAACCGCTGTCCCTGTAGTTGCCTAAGGTTGCCTAAGGAGGCATTTTACATGGTTGAGCTATCTTGCCAGCTCACCTTTAGCATAATATTTACCCAAAAGAGAATATATGGTTAAGGTAGTTATAGTTTTGTATTTACAGAACTACAATTAAGAACGCTAATAGTGGGTAGTGATATTTAGCAGTTGACAAACTTTTGTAACTAATGAGTTTGTATTTTACATAGCAAAAGCAAACTTTATGTCTGTGTAGCTCAGCTGATATTAAGTTGGGTGTTTGTATTTACTTTAGTTTACTTAAATTCTGACTAATTGCCTCCCTTTGATGTACCTGGGAGGCATGGGTCCAGAGAAGGTGGTTGGTCTGGCTGACTATGGAACAGGAAGTCACTTCCACATGGCTTGTCAGAGCTGCTGTGTCTCTGCTTTCTGATGTCATGTGCTGGGCAGCTTCTTTCACCAGGCCTTTCTGCCCTGATGTCTATGCTTTGGGACCAGTCACCCATGCGCTGAGACCTCTGAAAGTATGAGTCAAATGCAAGTTTTCCTCCTGGCTATTGTGTCCTATTTTTTTCATGAGCAGAAAAGATTTATTTGGGGAAAGAATGCTCCTGTCAGAAAGAGAAACAGGAGGGGGATCCTGAGTAGAGGGTCTCGCTTCTGTCCCATATTTAGTTCTAACAGTGAAAGAGCTCACAGATAGACAAAATGATTATAGGAACTGAGCTGCTGTTACACCTATTCCTGATCATGTGGCTCAGAAGCCTTGAGAGCTTTAGCAGGGGATTGAAAAGGTTTGGAGATATATGATACAAAAGCCGTAGGCTACTGTAAGCGTATACTGATGGGTGAGTCCAGCTGGCACTCAGAAGGCCAGAATCCCAACAGAAATGCGCAGACTGAAGGTTGTGCATTCCTTGTGCTCATGATATTTCTGATGTTAAGGAAGCCCCTATGGAGAATTGAGCTAGAAATCATGTGAGCCACATTCTCACAAAAAACAAAAACAAACAAACAAACAAATAAATACAACAACAACAAAAAACTGTCTCCAGTTTGTCCATATTCTAAAGTTTTGTATTAGGTTAAGTTGAAGGATAATGGCCTAGTTGATCTGAAAGGAAATTTTGAGACAGCCCAACATTCAAGTTGTAACACAGATACTTCTGGCTGTTTTTTTATTAGACTTATAGTGAGAATAAGAGTGCGAATATGGGGGAAACTTACAGGATGACTCCCCCACAAGCTAATAAAGTTCAGACCAAGGAGTATATTGTCATTGAACAGTTTTGTGCTGTTAAAAAGAACCCAAGTACTTTGTACCGAAGCAATAGTAAAGGTGCGCAAAGGCATCTCAGAAATCGCAGGCTCAAGGGTATAAAAGTACAAGCTAGTTTCAAAGATTTCTTTAAGAAGTGAGTCGTAGGGCTCATCTTTCACATAATTCTCCCTAAAAAAATGTTTCTCAAAGAAGTGTGTCCCCATGTTTAGCTGCCCTGGCATTCAGAGGCCACTGTGGGCATTGTTCAAGAGGGGTCTGAGTACTATTCAAACCTATGTAGAGCTCAGTGCTGTTGACATGATAGGTCACATAGGTCACAAGAGTTGCGAAGAAAGTGAAGATTCCCTCCAAGACTGCAAAATAATTCCAGGAGGTCAGGAAGTATAAGGCAATGCGGAACCTTTGCAAACAGCATTTGAAAAAGGGTGCAAGGGGAGATAGGTCAGTGGAATAGTGCCTGACTGGCAAGCATAAGGGCCTCAGCTCAATCCCCGGTTCAGCAAAAACAAAACAAAACACAGCGAAAATTAAGCAGAAGCCTCAGATGAGATCCAGGAAGCGAGAGATGCCAGGAATGTGGAACATTTGCTGGAGGAGGCCATGGGCAGCAGGCAGTCAGCCCAAGAAAGTGGCCATGTGGGCCGCAGCCAGTGAGCCTATGAGGTCAGGCTGTCTGGTCCCTCAGTGACTTACATGCCGATGCCAGCTCATGGGTGCTGGGTTTACTTTTTGTGCTGCTGGGTTTTAGTCCTGATTTGCTCCAATCTTCCTTGCTATTTTCCTATACCTTTTCCTTTGGAATGATCACATGGAATTGTATCTTGGAAGGATATAACATGCTTTTTTATTTTTATAGGGGCTCACAGCTCACAGTTTCACTGAATTTCAGAAAAGACTTTGGACTTGGAGTTTTGAGCAATGATAGACATTTGCTGGGCTCTAGGAGACAGACAAAATGCATTCAGACTAGCTTGAAACTTTGGGCCAAGGGCAGAACATTATCATTTGGATCTTAAATGTGCCCTGAAGGCCACTTGTTGACGTCTTGGTCCCTAACTGATAGTACAGTTGGAAGGTGTTGAAAACCTCAGGAGGTGGGGTCTAGTGGAATAAAGTTATGTCACTGCAGCACTGCCTTCAGAGGATGTTGTGTGTGTGTCTTCCCACCTGTCTTCCTGCCTGTCTATTTCTCCTAATTGCTTCTTTTCTGCCCAGGCTCCCCACATTTTCTGCCATGAGGCTCTACCCTGAAATAGGCCCCAAACAATAGCATCATTAACACAGCAGCTCCATATAAGAGACCCCAAAGAGGTTCCTAGACCCTTTCGCCATACGAGGATAAAAAGAGAAAAGGTTGTTTATGAAATTGAAGCAGGCTTCCGCAGACATTGATTCTGCTGGCACCTTGAGTGTGCCCTCCTTAGATACTAGAA
>PVJA010030252.1:0-25992 GCA_004027025.1 Myocastor coypus | reverse complement strand
CAGTTCTATCAATTTTAGAATTATTTCCGGGCATGGTGGTGCACCCCTATAATCCCAGCACTTGGGAGGCTGAGGCAGGAGGATTGGCGTGAGTTTGAGACCAGCCTGGGCTACAAAAGTGAGTTCAAGGCCAGCCTGAATTGCATACCGAGACCCTGTCTCAAAAAGACAAAAAATAAATTAGAATTATTTACTGTCATCTATCTATTCCTATGATCAGGAATGTCCTGCTGATGTCATTGTATATCTAATGGCTACTTGTGAGTGTAAATAGGTTGTCAGTGTATTTGCAATTCTGGTTGAAAACAAAATTAAACTAGATCATCTGCCTTCCTTTCCCTTTCCTACAGAAAAAAAAAAAAAAAAGCTTGCCTTGTAAGCAAATGATATGGAGAGCAGGACTGCATGGTAGGTGTCAAAATCTTCTGTCAGTGATGTACTGTGAACTAGAATTTTATAATGACTACAGCTGAGAATGGAGTAGGTGATCAAGTTGCAGGAGTAGGAGATCAAGTTGCGTGATACCCTTCATATCCCTGGAGCTTAAAATATACATATAGGATTAGACATGAGCTTTATAGATACTTGTCAAATGAGTTATGGCATGAATATTCATTGATTATTTAATGAATGAGTGAATGAGTCCCAGAGCATGGGGATTTTCCATAGATGCATGAGTATTAGTGTGCAATGACCATTAGGAAGTAGAAGAGTTGTGGCCTTTACACCAAACACTCAAGCACAGAAGCACACAGACAGAGCACCCATCACTCCGGGGGGTCTGTGGAAGAAGCCACATTATCAGAAGAGGTCAGACTTTCAGGGAAGTCAAGAAAGTCAAGGGTCAAAGGTTAAACAAATAGTTGGCGTCCTCTTTGGCAGAGCAGAAGACCAGAAACAGCAGACAGAGGGGTATGTAGAGTGTGCAGTGGAGACCTGGGTGGCATAAACAAACATAAGCTATCTGGAGGAGGAGAGTGCTTTTCTCTTGGAGTCCAAATGAAATGAAAGTAGGGATGACCACGTTGATAAATTCAGCCTCGTTTTGTAGGGACATTCTGGTCATCTCTTCCTCCACCTCAATCCTAAAATTTACTCACCCTAGTTGAGTGAAAGAAAACATGAACATGTCTCAGCAGAATAAGAATGATTTAGTATTTCTACAATGTGTTGTTTCTTAATACAAACTAGTCCTTTTAGGCGCAAGCAAAAATGCTTTCTTTGAAACATGACATACTATTCCATAATGCTATATTTAGCTTAATTTAAAGGACTTTTCCAATACCGTGTGCAGTAGTTGATACATTGTGTCAACTTGAGGAAGCTTGGCTGCATTCAGGGCTGTGAGGGGTCCCATCTAGCAGGATGCAGAAGATCTGCCCTGACACCTGCTGAGGTGTGATTGGTTCCATTCTAGGGCCAGATGGGCCACCCCAGAGTGACTCAGCACAAAATATGTATAAAAGGGAGCTGAGGAATACTTTGCACTGCCCTGCCCTGCCTGCTTCCTTGGAAAAGTCCTGGTCTTTGGAGGGGCTTGATCTTCGCATCCATGCCACATCAGAGGAACTTGTGGTTTGCCTTGGGGCTAGCGCAGTATGAATTGAAACCTCCACAAAGTGGACTGTTGGGTATTTGCCTGAACAATGAGTTAAAATTAACTGAGACACCATGGCACGAAGTTTCCCTACCTACCTTTAGACTACCACTCATATCTTAGCAGTTATAATGTTAAACAGTTAATCTTTCTGAGCTTCAGCTTTCTTCTAATAAGGTTTTATTATGAGGTCTATTATAGTGACTGATAAAAATCTGATAAGTAAAATGCCATTAAAAGACAACATCGCTAGTACAGGACTTGACATGTCATGTAAACTCATCATTAGGCAGCTATACTAAGTCCCTCTCAAAACCTTTCTTTGGGGAATGGAGATGACAGGAAAGAGGAGGCTTAAACATCCTTCTGACTAATGAGTTTATCCTGAAATTCAGTTCTAAAGAACAACCAGGGGAATGAAAGAAAGGCAAGCACAACAGAAACCATCTTGTAAATTCCTTTTCTTAGAAGTTTAATGAAAGACCTAGTTAATACCTCTTTGAAGGAACTCAGATTTTCAGGGAAATTACACAAAGCCAACTGCTCTATAATCCATAGAGAATATGGTTATTTAATGGAAGGCAGTAATGACTTCTTTTGTGGTCTTAATGAAGGGAACATATTATATCTGTAGGTATTCTTATTTTTCTTTCTATGCACTTTAACAGTTGATAAGTGAAGTTTGACATTCAGAGACTCTTAGAGGTAAAAATAGTTGTATGTCAATGGACCATTTCTTCATATACGGTATTAGAGCTGTATGTTTTATGAGGATAATAAGCTTTCCTTGTCCTCAAGTTACCATCATGTAGTAATTTTCTCCTACTGCTACCTGAGATACATTTGGATTATAGAGTAGCTGGCTGCTACTTCCAGCAAAAGAGGAAGTTATAGTTAATTTCATTAAAGTAAGTGGTAGTTATAGACCGTCCTTTCTTCTTCAGGCAGTGCAATAGCTTGAGGTACTAATTTAACTCTCGACCTTAAGGTTCACATAGAATTCATAATACTGATGGCTGTGGCTATTTGGCGGCTTGCAGTGCACCTCTGGTAAGTACTGTAGAAGTATACTGTTTCATTTATGATACAATGCCAGTGACATCTTTTTTTCAGACTTAGCTCCAGAACACTTAGTGAATGCACAAGATACAGAGAGATTATAAGATAATAAAGTTGTAATTATCATAAAGTGTTAATGAGTCCTTCAAGTGTTGCTTAAAATTACAATTTTCTTTTGAGCCAAAGCCAAAACGTTTTAGGCTCTATTACTTATCCCAAGCATCTCTCAACAAAATTTCTAATGATTCTGATGCTGATAAGCCCAAGAGTCAACTTCTGATTTTTACTTTAGTTATATCTTCTTTCTCACAATGTATTTTCTTTTTCTCTGTGGAGTCATTGGGTTTCTGATTCTCAGTTTTCTTTCCATCTCATTGTTTGTTTGTCTTGTCTCTTCCGCTAGGGGCTGACCCCAATTTCCTGTGTCATTGTCCTGTCTTCTTAATATTTATTCATTATTTGTACCTCTCTTCTTTTTAATCAAGACTAGGTATTTTCATCCAAACTTTTTCACTTTCAATATGATGCACATAAAGGTACCATTCATCTTACATATTCCATCTCACTCTCTTTGAGATACAGATTATAAATCCAATTGCTCATGGTAATCTTAATTTGTATGCCAAATTGTTACATTAAATTGAATGGGTTAAAATAAATAAATAAATAAATTGAATGGGTTCACACTAAATCTTTTCTTTCCACTCAATTCATTTTTTCTTCAGCTTGTCATCAGCGACATCAGGGCTGAATCAGGCTTTCCAGCTGTATAAGCCAATATTTACTAAGCTCAACTTTCCCTTTTTCTCACACATGTACTCCATTGACAAATCCAACTGCTTTCACTTTGAAAATATATTTAGGATTTTAACACTTGCACTCCACTCAGATTCAAGTTGCTATATCCCTTTCAGGAATTTTTGACAAAGTTTTCTAGTTGATATCTGCAATCTTTCCCCACATTTAGTCTACACCTTATTCTTCCACTAGAATAATCATGTTCAAACATGACAGATCATGCCACCCATTGGCTAAAAACTTTTCAGTGACTTCCCATTCCACTCACTATAGAATCAAAAGTCTATAATGACTACGTGTGCTGTGGAATCAAGCCCCTTGCTGTCTCTGATCTTGCCTCTTTTCTTTCCTTTTCTTTTTTTTTTTTTCTTGTTTCAGAACTTTTGTTTGTTTGTTTTTTATTTTATTTATATGGCCGGCTCAGCCTGCCCTGAGGGCAGGGCTGGTGCAGCATGTGGTGCTGGGGATTGAACCGCGGACCCTGCAGCCGCCTAAGCTTTCCTAAGCAGGGGCTTTAGACCACTGAGACATCTTGCCGGGCCCCCATGATTTTGCCTCTTTCTAGCCCTTCCTGCTGCTTACTTCAGTCTATTCCTAGAATTCTGCTTGGCTGTTCCTTCACCACCAGTTTTTCTTGGGATCTCGGCATCTGCTGTTTCTTCTGCCTGAGAAACACTTTCTTCCAAAATTCTCTTGTCTTCTTCGCTTCTTCATGATTTTGTTTATAACCTCCCTACCACTGGGGTGATTGAGGCCCAGACCTTCTCTTTAGTCCTCCCCCGCCACTCATGATATCACCCTTTTCTTCATAGCATCATCTATCATACTAAATATTCACTCACTTGATTATTTATAATCTTTCATTAGGATGCAAGTTTTTGGATGAGATGACTTTGTTCTGCTCATTGTTTTATTTCTTTTATGGAACAGAGCCTTCTACATAAAAGTTAATAGAACTATATTTGTAGAATGCAAAGTGAGGTGAGTGAATTTTTAAAAACTGTGTGATGGCCAACCATAAAACCACCAACTTTGCTTCCCAAGGTTTTTCTCTGATTTTTATTCCTCCTGGTTGCTAAGATTCTTCTCATTACTGTGCTATAGGTACTTGATAGGAGGATATTATATTGTTTTCATTATTGAAGAGCCAGGCTGGGAATGTCTAGGCCCTAGAGACTGAATAGTTTAAATTTACTGAACTAGTGTTAGAATATCCACATAAATAGATTCTGAGAGGAAAACTAGAGACAGTTCATCTCTCGGAAGTTCAAAATTAGTACACCAGAGGTGTCTATGATTGTAAGGAGAGCACAGCCTGAAGAAAAGCCAGGGGAATTTCATGTGGATAGTCTACGAGGCTAATGCCTCTATAGGTGGGGTCTAGTCCTAGAGCTGGGGGTCATGACTGGGGCTTTAGTTGCATAGCAATAAAGAAATTTATTAAAGATGTGAAGATAATAGAGTAGCGTTTTCTGAGTTGGGGGAAGACAGGAGTATTTGGATTAAAAGAGCATACATGGTTCTGAATGAGATACATAAGGGTCATGGAAGAAAGTTAAGTGGAAGGTACCAGAGGGCTAGAAGTGGAACAGATAGACATCAAAATGTGTAGTTAGACCACGGGCTTCAGAATCACATATGTTGTCTGTATACAATGCAGAGTCCTGTGTCCCATCCAAATTTGAGTTGGAATGAGTACAATAAAGTCTGAGGCCACTACAGTGACTCTACAATAGGAATTGCTGGACAATCATTTGATAATAAAATGCCAAAATGGGAGGCACAGAAAATGGGATGAAACATAAAAACACTGTGATGAGAAAGTTTGGAATATGACATATCCTATGGGCCTTCTTCAAGCTAAATATCCTTGCAAGGTTTATTGATTATGCAGTAAGAGCCATATTTAATTTTCTTGGGTGCAGCATTGAATTCTCTCATTTCTGGTTATGTCTGGGGAAGGATGGCAAACACACATGCATAAATATATTGTGCCACCTCAGTTTGCCAACAATTTTGTTTGAGAGTAGTTTGGTTCACAAACAGAAGTGCTTAGAAAAAAAAAAAAAACCACACTGGTTTTGTTTGTGAACTCTGCAATGGATAACAAACATGTCTGTGACTGTCTTTTCCACATGAAGATGAAGATGGCACATTTTTCCAAAATCATGGAATAAATTGGCACCGCTTTACAGATTTGCATACACCTGCATGTGCACATGTGCCTATCTTATTCTTCTTGTGAAACATATTCATTTTGTCGACATTTCTTTTTTTTTTGTCTTTTTGAGACAGGGTCTCACTATGCAGTTGAGGCTGGCCTTGAGCTCACTTTTGTAGCCCAGGCTGGTCTCGAACTCGCACTGATCCTCCTGCCTCTGCCTCCCGAGTGCTGGGATTACAGGCGTGCACCACCACGCCCGGCTTTTGTCGACATTTCTATGTGCCTGTGGAGGTTGCTATTGTAAAAAAATATTTACGTTCACATTGTGCATTGACAAAGATACTTGTGGTTGTCCTTTTGATTATACTCACTGATCATAAATCAAGCATATCTGATTAATAAACGATTCATTTGCTTAGAACTAATATTATTTTAAAGAATTATAATTTCGACAACTACCTAAAAGTTGGAGATTTTGGTTAAATTCTGAATTTTGATCTAAATTTATGTCCAGGCCAGTTTCCAGTTTCACAGAAGGACTGGGACACTGGCTTTCTCTTTGTATGAATCATTCTTTCTTTAGTTGTCATTAATTTTTCATTTCTTACTCTTTGCTCATGTGAGTGAGTCACTTCATTCCTTTAGTTACCTTCCTGGTCAGTCTAGATGACAAAATGATTTAATTCTGTAAATTGAATAATGGTTTGATGAAATAATTGGTCTACTCATCCAGGATGGATGATTAAATAGACTGATGCAGAAATATTTTCTGACTCATGTTCTTGACAACTTTTTCAATTGAACCTTCTATCGATTATTCTGCCCTTGGGCCTTTAAATAAATTGCATCAACTTCTCAGAGAAAGCTGTTGGTAATAACAGTTGATATATCAACCTCCATCTAGAAAACAAGAGCCATGTTCAGAAAGAATAATGTATAGTGTATGGCAAATTCTGTGAACTTTTTTCAGATATGATAAAGATGTGTCTATATAAAGGAGGACACTGAGAGATCATGCAAAATTTACTTTTTTAAGAGAGTAGAAATTCACTTCATTTAAAAATCATTACACCACCGGGCGTGGTGGCTCACACCTGTAATCCCAGCACTGGGGAGGCTGAGGCAAGAGGATTGGTGCGAGTTTGAGACCAGCCTGGGCTACAAAAGTGAGCTGAAGGCCAGCCTGAACTGCACAGCAAGACCTTGTCTCAAAAAAAAAAAAAATAATAATAATAATAATAAAAATCATTACACGGCTGACCAGATAGCTCAGAGGATTAAAGCACCTGCAGGCAAGTGCAGGGACCAGGGATTTGGTCCCTGGGCCTGCCATGCTGGCCCCACCCCCGGGGTGCACTGAAACAGTAATTGAGACTGGGTGTGGTGGTACATGCCTGTAATTCCAGCTCTTGAGAGGCTGTAAATAAGCAGATCACTACGAGTCTGATTCAGTAGTTTAGACCCTGAACATCCTGTAGACCCTTCCCTAAAATATATTTAAAAAAAGAAAGAAAAAAATTACACATGACTTTTCTTATGATAAGATTTAATTAATTATAATTTTAAATTTCTCACAAACTGTAAAGGATGGAAAAGAGATTGGACATGGCTGGGTCACCAACAGAGATGAAAGACTTTTCATAGCAATGATTCCAATGGACTAGCCCATGTGGGAAAGCTATCCTAGAAGATTAGCCAAGTGGCAGCTCTCTGTTGTTGGAATGATGCCATTAAATCCAGCCTGGATTTAATAGTTTAAAAGAACCGCTTCAAATAGTGCAGAAAAGCCCTGAATATAGATTAATGGAAAAGTGAAAGAGGTTGCTGGATTCTCCTGCCCTAGTTGAAGGAATGAAAAGTGATCAGACCTATCCCTAAGGACTGCTGGCTTCTTGCCTGCATCTATGGTTTCCCTGGGACGTGGACTGAGAGTAAAACTGTAACAGACAATGGACTGAACTTCAGAAGAAATGGGACTCATATTAATTATTAAGACCCAAGATTAGCATTAGGAGCCAAAAATAAGAATTAAGAGAAGATCTGATGAAAAAGAGGATAAATTATAGAATCAGAACAGATAAATGGGCCTTCTCTCTCTTTTTACAAATAAGTAGACAAAGAAGTATTGCTACTGGTAAAGTTCATTGTTTGTGAATACGGAATGTGCATAGGAAGTGTGATAATAATCATATGGCCACTGGGTCTTAAGGATCCTCCATAAATATTTCTTTAATTCTTTTTCTTTTCTTCCTTCACTTCTTTCTTTCTTTCTTTCTTTCTTTCTTTCTTTCTTTCTTTCTTTCTTTCTTCCTTCCTTCCTTCCTTCCTTCCTTCCTTCCTTCCTTCTTTCTTTCTTTCTTTTTCTCTTGAGACAGAGTCTCACCACGTAGCCCCAGCTGGCCACAAATTTATGGTGTTCTTCCTGACTCAGCCTCCTGAGAACTGAAGTTACAAGTGTGTGTCACATTCCAGCTCTTTTTCTGTGTGTGGCTTTGTTGTTCATCCCCATAAAGCCATTTATTAGAATATTTTGTATTATTTATAAATTAAACACTCATTGAATTGTCATGTTTAACCAACTGGGTTTATCAAACAAGGACAAAATAATCTTATAGTACGAAATTAATAAACTTAGTCATCTATGAATATAGTTCCAAAGTACAGTAACATAAATAGAAATATCACTCTTTATTGCAAGCCCTTTGAATGATGTATGAATAAGGAGAAGATACTGAGATCAAACAGTAGATAAATAATGCAAAGTAATGTTTGAAGTAAAGGTAGAAGAAAACATGAAGAGTTTCCTTATAGTTGACATCATAAGATGGTTTATGACATAAAATACAGTCAATATGGAAGCATAAGGACTGACCAAGTAGCTCAGAGGATTACAGCACCTATAAGCAGGTGCAGGGGCTGGAGGGGGGGGGATTCCATCCCTGGGCCTACCATGCCTGGCCCCGCCCCCAGGGGCCCCTGAGATGGCAATTGAAACTAGTTGTGGTGGTGAGAGCCTATAGTTCCTGTTCTTTGGAGACTGTAAACAGGTGGATTACTACAAGTCCAATCTAGTAGTTAGACTGTGAACACCCTGTAGACCTTTCTCAAAAAAAAAAAAAAAAATTCATGGACGTATAATAATCCTCAAGTGAACACCTTGTGTGAATAGGTGTTTAGAGGAAGATGAAGCCACAAGTATGGGTAGTGTAGAATGGCTTGTGGACTACACTGGTGATTTTATACTTTGTGTTTTCAGAGAAACTCTAGTATCTATCTGTCTATCTATCTATCTATCCATCCATCCATCTCTCTCTCTCTCTCTCTCTCTCTCTCTCTATCCTATCTCTATCTGTCTGTCTGTCTGTCTGTCTGTCTATCTATCTATCTATCTATCTATCTATCTATCTATCTATCTTTGAGCCCAGTTGTAAATCAGAAATTGGTTGGTGGAGCAGCACACAAAAGAGCACTTGGTGAGTGTGGAGAAAAGACCGTGTTACCACATAGAAAAAAAAGGTAAGTGACATGGGTATGCATCCATAGAAAACATTTAATGACAAATGTTAGCAATGACAACATTTTTCATTGAGTTAGCCTTGAAGGAAATGGCTATTTGTAATAGATTCATCTTATTTTCTATGTAGAGGAGAGAATATTCCACTTTGAAAAGGAAAAGACCATATATGAATTCATATGTTTCAAATACATGCTTTTAGAGTACTTTTAAGTTCATAGATGAACGGTGAAAAGTAGAACCCTCCTAGAGCCTTTGTCCTATAACTCACAACTTGCACACTATGAACACACCCACTATCGTGGTATATTTGTGGTAATCAATGACCCTGTCTTGACCCATCTTTATCACTGCAAATCTGTAGCGTAAGAGGCACATTTGCTATATACTATAATCTGAAAATTTGACCAAACGTGTAACAGCATCAATCTCCCATCATAGTATCATCAGGGAAGTCCCTAGAGCTCTACCAGTTCATTCTCCTCTCCCATCTCACTCCTGAAACTCCTCATCTTCTTACGGTCTTCCTACTTCTGCTTTTTCCAAAATATCGTATGATGGGAATAATGAAAACTGCCTTCACATCATAACAAACATTTATGCTTCCTGTATGTCTTGGTGTGGCTTAATGGGTCATAACTTGCAGCATGGAATAATATTCGATTTTCTTGATATCATAGTTTATTTACTTATTCACTCACTGGAGAACACCTTGGTAATTTCCAGTTCTTACCAGTTAAGCATAAAGTTGCTATAAATATCCATGTGCTAGTTTTTCTGTGGGCATGTTTCCTACAACATGGGTTTTTATGATGAAAATGCTAAAGGTTTTCGTAATGATGGCAATGTCATTAATTGTTAGTTTCCTTTAATATCAGTGTTTTGAAGATCTGATAAAAATAGTACAATTTGTAATGAAACTTATGTTCTCATAGACAAGCTGAAAAAATGGTTTGATTGTTAAGAATTCACACATTCACTAGAAAAACAAAACAATAGCACATAGCTTGCCCCCACCCGTTTTTTGGTAGAAGAGGTTAAACTGAGGATCTTTGTACTGAATTACAAATTTGGCTATTTATTTATTGATCTATTGATTGTTTGCTTGATTGATTTTGAGACAGTGCTTGCCACGTTGATAAATTTCCCAGACTGAACTCAAACTAGGAATCTTCATGTCTGATTCTCTTAGAATGCTGAGGCTACAGGTGTATACAGGTCTGGCTCATATTGGGCATTTTTATGTATAATATCTACAGCTTGCCAAAAACGAACTTTTTTTTTTTTTTTTTTTTTTTTGTCTTTTTGAGACAGGGTCTCGCTCTGCAGTTCAGGCTGGCCTTGAGCTCACTTTTGTAGCCCAGGCTGCTCTCGAACTCTCACCGATCCTCCTGCCTCACCCTCCCAAGTGCTGGGATTACAGGCGTGCACTACCATGCCTGGCTGAAAACGAACATTTAAAAGAGGCATACATTTTTTTCCCTCCCTCCCTCCCTCCCTCTTTCTTTCTTTCTTTCTTTTGCCCAGCTTAGCCTGCACTGGGGGTGGGCCTGGCATGGCATTTGGTATCAGGGATTGAACTTCAGTCCCTGTGCTTGGCTAAGCAGGCACTTTATTTTATTTTATTTATGTTTTGTATTTTAGGGAAGGGTCTACAGGATGTTCAAGGTCTCACTATTAGATTGGACTCATAGTGGTCCACCTGTTTACAGCTTCCCAAGAGCTGGGATTATAGGTGCACGCCATCATGCCCAGTGTCAATTGCCATCTCAATGCAACCCGGGGGCAGGGCTGACATAACAGGCCTGAGTATTGAATCCTAAGCCCCTGTGCCTGCTTGCAGGTGCTTTAAAGCACTGAGATATTTGGCTGGCCAGTTCTAAGCAGGCACTTTAGACTGCTGAGCTATCTCACTGGCACCTGACTATCACTTTTATAACAGAACATTATTTTAATTTTCTTTAAACCTTTCTTTCTCAGTGCCCTTCACTTAATCATCTCATGCTGAGTGACATTATCTCCTTCCCCACCAAAAAATATCCACCTCTTCTAAATTCAGGCATGGGCAATTTAGTTTACTTTCTTTTGTCTTTATGGTCTTTCCATGGTTGATTTTATATACTTTTGGTTTAAAATGGTAATGCAAAGTGATAGGCTTTGAAATCCCTATCTCCACAACTTGAAGTTTATTTTTCTGCCCTTTGTCTGAAATAAGCATACTTTGCCGAAATGTAGATTTCCCTAAAATGACGTTGTCCTCCTCTTGAGCAATAAGACTGGTTACTTATTATCAATGCTCGCCTTCTTATCTGGCATAGTAGAAGGGTCATAGAAATATTTTTATAACATTGATTAAATTAATGTATGAATTGATGAACCATCCCAACACGTGCCTCCCACTTTGTAATATGTTATTGATCAAATAGAAATTAAATTATAATTTAAAGCCCAACGTATTTCTGCTCATTTGCCTACTGCAAGAGATACTAGTTTTGTAACATACCACTGAACAAATTTCTTAGTGTCCTTTTAAGGACCAGACAATTTCATTTCAAGTAAAAGTAGGTTGATATACAAAATAGGTTAAAAGACTAAAGGTGAAAAAGAAAGTGAATTTAACATTTATTAAGAAAGTGGAAAAAAGAGGTTTAAATATACATTAATCATCATTCACTTTTACAAATAAGCAAATGTTTAATATTGAAAGAAGAAATGTATGTTATCTTTGGGCTTTTGCAAACTTACATCATATGAGCTGATATTTCAGAGAGTCTTATTACCTAGGTGACTTGATAAATTTCCTCTATTTAAAATTCTAATAAACTTATAATCATTTAATAGAGTCTGTGCATTCTCTGTTGTGTTTTCATTGTCCTTGTTCAATTTTCTCATTTCTCTTCATATAATGGAATTTATAAAACCTATTGTTGCTTGTGAATTTTTGGACATAAAAATGTGTGAACTAATTATAACATTAACAATCTTTAGGTAAACCCATTAGTCTTCAGTGGGATGGACAACCTTGAGTAGGATTAGTGGGAGGTCCTCAGGTCACTCGGAGCATAGCTCTGAAAGGGATTGTGGAACCCTTCAAGAGGACTGTGGGACCCAGGGAATTCAGTCTTTCTCTGCTTCCTCTCACATGATGCAAGTAGGCCTCTCTATCATGCTCCCTACCACTAGAAGCCTAAAGGAATGCAATCACTCCATCCTAGACTAGCACCTCTAGAATCAAGAGCTAAACGAGACATTTTCTTTATAACTTAATTGCCTCAGGTATTTCAATATAATGATGGTTGACTGTCTAATGTAGGGCTCTTCAGCTATTAACATATTATGTACAGAACTTTTACAGGATATCAATTCCTGACTACATTACTCATTCTTTTTAACAGTTTTGATTGAGTGTGTATTGTCAATAAGGCTTTGTGTTAGTTCTAGGGAATAAAACAGATGATAGGGTTTCTACCATCATAGTTCTAACTTTGAATGAGTGAAGAAGGGAGAAAAATATCCAACAGATAAAATCACAGACAGTGATTCATTTTGTTTGTCATGAAGTCTTCTGTAGGTAAGTTCGTTTTGATCTCCAGTCCTCTCCCTGGCCCTCTATATTTGGGAAAAGTTTTGGCTCTGTCGTCCTGTTCCATGTCTCCAGTAGGATGCAGTAGAGACTCAAAGGAATCTCTCAGCTCTTCTGTCTTGATCTCAGTCTTTGGCTGCAATCCTGGGCATTAATGAAACCAGTTGCACTCGGAGAGATTTGGCCTGTCTCTCCTGCCATGCCAAGCCTAGAGAGGCTTTGTTCCTCATTTGCAGAAGGCCTTGCACACCTCAGGATTTCTGAGAAATTATTCCATGTCCCTGATTTTAGCATACAACTCCCTCATGAGAAGCTGAGGTAAAGAGTTTGTGGGTAGAAGAGATCTGATCTGTCACAAGTGCTCCTACCACATGAATCTGTCCTTCTGGCCCATGCATAGCCCTTAACATTTGTCATGTTTCTTCCTACACCTGTGTGTGGTGGATCCCTCTTTTTCTCATTGTTCTTACAGGAATAAAAGCAGTTTTGGCTCTGATCAGTCCTTGGAAAGGATTTTCCTCCTTTAATCTTAATTCTCTTCATTCTTTGGATCCTCCGTTCACTGAAACTATGCTTTTGTAGCTTTTCTGGTTTATTGTGTGGGGGTATAAAAGGAGACATTCTTTCCTGTTAAATGCTAATTGGAAGTAGATGTCCTAAAATCAAATCTCTGAGACATAACTTGTGGGCAAACCCTTAGATTTAAACAAGGAAGAAGGTCGGTAAATTGTCCATTTTTATCCTGTAAATATTATTTATCTCCCTAGTATGTGCTGAGGATTATTTCATGCATTTGCAATATAACAAGATTCATTGTTTTTCAAAGGCATGTATTTCAGAGATCATAGACAAGAAGAAAATCATGTATGCTTAAACATTTAGTTTTAGATAATGAACAATGGATTTATGGAATGAAATAGGGTAAATGGATGTGTTACAACTACTTATGCACCATCTTAGACCTGAGTAGCCTTATATAGTTGCATACTAAATGCTATAATCATTTGTTTTGTTTCTTTAACTAGACAGAAACTAGATATATTTCATCTCTTGTTTCTGGGGTCATAAACCAAAACAGTCACCCCCAGAGTCTAAAGACATCTCCTACAGAGATGCCAACTAGAGATAAAAGACCCCTATTCCTGCCATCCAGGGGAAGCTTGAAGCCTCTGGTTTATTCATCATCTTGGAACAGCCACTTTAAAAGCCTCAATATATAGAGGACTTAAACTATTATAAAACCCCATCCCCATTAGGATGACTATTATCAGATAATCCACACAATGGCAGGTATTGGTGAAGATAAGTGGAAGTCAAAACATTGCTGCACTACTGTGTAAAGGTTTAGCTTCTGAGGGGCCAGGGAGTTAGCTCCATGGCACAAGTGCCTGCCTGGCAAGTGCAAGGTCATGAGTTCCAACCCTGGTCCCGCAAAAAAAAAAAAAAAAAGGTATAGCTTCTGTGGAAAAGATTATGATGGTTCCTTAAAGAATTAAAACTATAATTAACGTGTGAGTTAGAAATTTTGTTTCTGCACAGAAAGACAAAATAATTGAAAACAGAGATTCAAAGAGACATTTGCCTACCTATGTTGATAATAGCACTGTACTTAAGAGTTAGAGGCAGCCTAAGTATCTTCGGATGGGATGAATGGAAAGGAAATAACTGACATATATGTGCAATGAAATATTATTCAATCATAAAGGGAAAAGAAATCCTGTCACATACTGTAACATGGATGCATTTGGGACATTATGCTAGGTAAAAAGCTCAGTCCTTCATATACGCAGAATAGCGGTTGCCAGGCACTGAGGAGGGAGTAGGGATGTGTTGAGTGGGTATAGAATTTCAGTTTTGCAAATGGAAAAATTCTGGAGATTGGTGTCATAGTAACGTACATATGCTTCACACCACAAAGTGTACACTTAAACATGCACATTCTACTGCAATTAAAAATATACATTAGGTTATACTTCAGTAATAACAGGATATTGGAAGGAGTTAGGAGACAAATTGTTCATTTCTCCTTCACTGTCCTCTACATAGTCACATCATCAGGACATTAGTAATGTGTGTAGTTTTTCTGGACAATTCCATGAAATGAAGTAGGCAGGTTTGTTTTTTTAACTGAGAAACTTGAACCTGATAAGTAGCTCACCCCACCCCCACATACACTCTCTTGAGTGATTTTTACATCCCTATTGTACGCAATTGTATGTTCTAGAATTTTATGCGCTACTCATATATGTTAGCATTGTGTTCTTGAATTAAATTGTAATTTCTAGAAAATAGTTGTGTGCCATGGTATGTTCAGGGCCAGTACTGTAGGGGAGAAGTTATTTGCACTGGAGCTTGAATAGGAAAGCAGAAGGTAGATATCTTCGAAAAAGATATCTCAAAGAAGGCCACTAGCAAGTACAAGAACTAAAAGGTGGAGAGGGCTGAGAGATTTTGAGGACTGGCAAGTAGACCAATGTGGTAGGCATGAGATAAAAAAAGTGGTGGGAGGTGAGATGAGAGGAGGTTTTGCCTCCAGCAACTCAGGGCGTTTGCTACTTTATGACAACTGAAGAAGGGTCACACCACCTGGGCTACAGCAGCACAATGATTTCTGTGGCTATAATAACAATAAAAAAATCTTTGGTAGGGTTGTGAGAAATGAATACCATTATATATGACCCAAAGAAATGTAAAAAGATATAGCTGCTCTGGAAGAAATTTCTTCCCAAGTTCCAACACTTACACTCTAAGAGATACACTCCAGAGAATTACTTTATATAAAAGAATACTACCAAAGAATTTGGGTTCAGTAGCCTCCCTCGGACTGGGGTTCAAACTCACGACCTTGCACTTGCCTGGCAGGCACTTGTGCTACAGAGCTAGCTCCCCATCAGCTAATTTTATGTCACATCAGATCAACTTTTCTCTGTCGTTTCACTCAAGGTTATTAAGCTTTCCAGAAAGCCTGCATAAATGTAAACAGGGAATGTCATGATTAGGACAGGGAATGTCGGCTCCTGAAAGGACAGCATGCAGCCTCTGAGGTGCTCTTGGGGGATGTAAGCAGAGTGAACTAGGGTCTGCAGAGGAGCTGAGGAAAGAATTGCTCTGGCAGTGAATCAACATGGATGTGCTCACTTTTTTCTTGAGACACATGAGAACAGCTTTGTTCAGTGTTGTTTGTTTTATAAATCACACAATACTATTTCGGAAAGAGACAATAAGATCAGGGGCTATGCAAATACCATGCATGAATGATTTCCAGGCTGTCAGAAGTTAAGGATCCCCTCTGGGTTCCAATGCATTGAGGATTTTTTTCCATCTCTTAACTTTTTGAAGATTAATCACCACCTCTGTGAAAAGGAAACTATCCCATAAAAAGGGAACTGGGACAGAAAGCTCCTTGTAAAAATGTATTTTATTGGCAAATAACATGCCCTGGCTTGGTAAGTTAGCAGTTTAACTTTTTAGTGCTGGAACATAAAACTAGGTCGAGATATATTATAATAGATCATGGTACAGGATATTTTCAATGACTGTCGGGGATAAGCCGGCGGCAGCAAGTCATGGATAATACGGGTTTTTTTTCCAGGATGTTTTAGCTGTAATGAGATAGGCTTAAAGTGGAAGTCATTCATAAACCAGTGGGTGATAATGGAATTCTTTAATGTAACTTTCTTCCCTCGCTGAACCCAACCTGCCGTCCTCTTTATAGCATTCTCTGTCTTCATCAGTATCTGGAAGGCAGGTGGCAGTGCCTTAAAGCACCTAGAACAGGGGCTCCCTAGGCAGAATTCTGGGTCTGAAAACTCCTTCTATAACCATAGCCTTGGTTGTTTGGAACATTCTCCTATAAAGCTAAGGACGTACAGTAAAACAGAATACGTTGCAAAGGGGAAATGAAAAACAACATGTTCTGTACCTAATGCAGTATTTTAAAGACTGAATTTATTGCTAATTCTTTTAAATGGGAAGATTGCATATAAAAACCAGATTCCTCACTTCCTTTTAATTTTTAAAAATATGTTTAATTAATTAATATTTTATTTGGCACAGGGTTTTGATACACAGCTTGAAATTCTAGTGATCATCCTGTCTCAGCCTCCCCTGTGCTGACATTACATCTACTATATCTAGTTTGGGTGGTCAGTATGACCTGACCAGGATTCTGGGGCCAGCATGGCCTGTGGTACCAGGGATTAAACTTGGATGCTTGTACTTACCAGGCAGGTGCCAAGACTACCGAATTATCTCCCCAAACCCTCACTTCTTTTTATAACTTAGAAAATCATAATTCTGGTGTTGAAATCAGATATGACCACAGCCAGCCATTGTTAATCAGAAACGTTCTCTTCTGCAGGACTGAGTCTTTGCTCCCCTGAAAAAAACAAAAACAAAAACAAAACAACATTATCACTTCCTCTTCATTCCCAGGGCCTTGTGGAGTCTGCTTTACCTCCTTAAAGCTTAAAAATTTGAGTTGAGAAGCCCAAATTAATGAACATAAATTGCCTAGGAAAGTGGAGATGGCTAATCAGTATTCAGTTACAACTTTTCTGGCCAATGACTCTACAATATGCAGACCTAGTCTTGCACAGGTGTTCTTGCCCCACCACCCATTTTGCTCTGTAATTGCAGTTAGCTGCCATAGAACAGCCTTTGACTTGTCTCACCCTGTAGAGGAGACTGAAAAAGAGAGCTATGTATTTTCTATGTAATTATATTTCTCTTGGGCATTTGTCTTGGGATATCTTTTAGATGGGACGTGACCCATTGAAAGAGGAAGCTTCAGACAGGAGAAAATACTTGTCCTCCAAATTGCTAGGGTCTTTCTGGAGGACAATTAGTGAAGGAGTTTTAAAATAACCTTTAAAAGCTGATATAACTTTTGACCTAGTAATTTTATCCCTGGAAGTGTATATTGAAGAAATAAACAAACGTGGCCTCAAGTATTTATTGCGTTGGTATTTATAGCTGCAAAAAAAATGTTAGAACAAATCTAAATATTCAGTGGTAGCATAAGTTATAGCATATTCTTATGAAATCAAGCTATGTAGACACTGGAAATAATGTATAAAATAACATTTAATGGTGATATTAATATCTTTGGTATATTATAAAATGGACAAAAGCTGGGGAGATAGCTCAGTAGAATAAGCATCTGCCTGGCAATCACAGGGTTGGTCTATGCATTCAATCCCCGGTACCACCAAAAAGAAAAAAAAAAGAAAGAAAGAAAGAAAGAAAGAAAGAAGGAAAGAAAGAAAGAAAGAAAGAAAGAAAGAAAGAAAGAAAGAAAGAAAGAAAGAAAGAAAGAACTTGGCATACACATTTGAGGCTGGGGAAATAGCTCAGAATAAGTGCTTATCTAGCAGGTGCAAGGTCCTGAGTTTGATTCCTAGTACCACACCCCCACAAAAAATGTTAGACTTGATATGGTGGTGCTCACCTGTCAATATGAGTCCAATTTAGTAGTGAGACCCTGAACACCCTATAGACCCTTCCCTAAAAAGTAGAGGAAACAAAAAAGCAGTAAGATGGTAACTTACTGTAACCCACATTTGTTTGCTGATACACAGCGAAAAAAAAAAAAAAAAAAAAAAAGGATGGGTTCCTGAAAAAGTGTTAAGAGCAATTATTTAAACAATGTAAAATTAGAATCAGGGAACACTGTTACATTAAAATCCTTTTCTCCTAAATTACTTGTTTTGTTATACAGGTCTTGCTTTAACTTGCCCTTAACCACCCAGCAGAAAAGTTTAACCACAAGGCATAAAATGTAAAGCTAGATGAGCAAAAAGCTATAAAAGGCTTAAATCAATAGCTTCAGATATAGCCAGTTCAGCCAATAATCCATTGTGGTTATGGAATCTGGACTATGTATACAACTACTTTCTTTTAGTTCAATGAGAAGAATTTTTTTTGTACCAACAATGATTAGAAAAATTAGCATGTCTACATCCTGTGCTCTGTATAACTACTATAAGGACAACAATATGCATTGTATCAATTATTGGGAATGTACTACTGTTGTGTTTTTGAAAATGTCACATAATTATTTCTTATTGAAAGAAAAAAAATGAAAAACATCCTTTTCTCCTATCCCTAATCAACTGAAGCCAAAAATATAAATAAAAATGTCAAAATAGACACTAAGTGACTCATGCAAGAGAATCTTTCAAGAACAAAGGTGCTTGAATTCATATTTCATTGTGTGAACTTGGGCAAATAATTAGCATCTCTGTGCCTCACTTTCCTCCTTTGTATGTAAGAATATTCATAGGAATTTAGAGTAAGCATTAAATAAATTGATATTTTAGAGCACTTAAAAGAGGACCTCACATATTTTGGTGCTAACTTCTGATTTTGTTGACTATATTACATGTATTATATGATAGTATTGAAAAAAACTTAAAATTCTTAGTTGTGAAGTTTTGAGGATCTTTGTCTCTTATGAATTTTTAACCTGACCCAAAGCAATTTATAATGCGCCAGACTTCATGGGGAATCCAGAATAATTGGAAGTAGTATTGGTCACATAGGAGTGTTTCAGAATATTCTAGAACATTTTCCTCTGGTGCTCCCCAAGGACAGGAGAGGGTCCATGAGCATAGCTGGTGCTTGTTAAGGACAGCTTTGAATGTGAGTGCTGTGATTTAATATATATTATTAGTTATGAATGCCATAAATTCAGGTCAAACTGCCTGGGTGCATCCTTGCCATCTAAGTGGAATCTGGAAACTTATCAGTGCATCACTCAAGTGGTGATGAGCAGGGGATGAGGTAAAATATTGTTAGGTATTGTCCTAGTCACATATTCAACAAGTTAATTTATATATCTTATTATACAGAGAGTAGGGATAAGGGTGGTTTTTATTTTATGTATTTGGTACAACGTCTCACTATGCAGCTCAGACTGATAGTGATCCTCCTGTTTCAGCCTCCCCAGCACTGGGGTTACAAGCATGCACTGCCACACCGCATATGATGGTTTTTATTTTACTGAAATATGTGCATTTCCTTTCTCAACAATATCCATGGATCTGAGGCTTTTTGCTCTCAAGAAGGTTAGAGCAGTCATACTCAGCACTTTAGTACTTGGCATGTCATAAGCATTTAATAAGTAGGTTAAAATAGGGACAACTAAGTGGGTAGGTCTTTAAGAAAGGTCTTTCTTTAACCAAGAAATCTGCATTTTAAAAACTGTGTACATACAAATTCTAGTTTTAGCACACTAGGCATTTTCTGATCATTGAGCTTGTAGCCATTTGATCTCTATCCCCTCACCCTCTCTTCGAAATCTAGACATAGTTTTAAATTCAGACAAATCTAGTATATATATATATATATATATATATATATATATATATATATATATATACCCAAAGTCTGACACCAATATTTTAAAAATAGGAGTCTCTGGAAGTTGCCACATAGGTTATCTTGCAGGTTATGCACATGTGCTGCTCCTGCTGCCTGAAATATTTCATTTTGGGTATTTTTATGACTTTGTGCCTCACTTCTGTCAGCTTTCTACTCACATGTCACCTTGTCAAGGGCAAGGGCAAGGGCAAGTTTTCTTTTTCTTTCTTTCTTTCTTTTTTCTTTTTTGAGACAGGGTCTCACTGTGCAGTTCAGGCTGGCCTTGAGCTCACTTTTGTAGAGCTCACTTTTGTAGCTCAGGCTGGTCTCGAACTCACATCAATCCTCCTGCCTCAGCCTCCCAAGTGCTGGGATTACAGGCGTGAGCTACCACGCCTGGCTCAAGGGCAAGTTTTCTATCCCACTTAGTGAAAGGTCAATTTCAATCTCTGTCTTGGTCTCTTTCTATATCTTAAACATGGCTTCAGTTTGATACTTTTTTGAAATATTAAATGCTCAATTGTTTGCTTATTTCCTTTTGATTTTTTTTTCAATTAGAATGAAAGCTTGATGAAGACAGGGACTTTTATATAACATGCCTTTCCAGCATTCAGTCCAGTGGATGCTCACTAAATATTTGATGGAGAAATTGTTGAATGATGCTATATTGGGAGCCAAATATGTTTTAATTTGTTCACATACAGAGATGATGTCTCAAATTACCTGCAAAGTGGCTCTAGGTGTTCAGAAGTATCACAAACTTTATAGACAAAAAAGACTCAAACAGAAGGACCAATTATGAAAATTTATTGGTAAGCAAGGAAGTTCTTGTCCAAGTTATGGGAGCAGTTGAGTCTTGACCTGCTCTGATTCTCATAACAGCCTCCTCTCTACCCAGAATTCCTGGCATTGGAATTTTTGAGCATCCTGATTTCTTTATGATGTGGTTCTATTTTTTCCACCACCTGTTGTTGTTCTAAGGGGCATGTGTCCTGTTCCAGACCATTCCAAAGAATGGAGCTCCTTTATCCAAGTGGAGTTCCTCCCTGTTCACACTTGCCTAATTTTTCTGATCTGAAGCTGCTCCTCATTTTAATGCCACTCTTTTCTGCAACGCAGATCTCCTCTGCTTCAACTTTGCAGGCCCCAATTTTAATTAGAACTTCCTTTCTGGCCAAATGAAAAATACTTCACATTATTCAGTTATGCTATGTGCTTTTTATTTTCAGTATAAATCTGAATAGAAGACCCCAAACAGTACCCATAGTGCAGTGTGAATGTTGGACTACCTTAAAATTTCCTCCAACAAACTATTCTGATGCCCTTGAGCTCACCAGCAGTCTCAGCACAGAGCATAACATACATGGTCTTAATTCCCATCCCCAGGAGAATTCATTTTTCTGCTGAAACTCCATGAACTTTTTTTTAAAAATTGCATTCAATAAGAAATAACAATGTGATAGTTTCAAAATACATTAGTAGTACATTTCCAGTATTTGATGCAATGCATATTGTCCTCCTAGTAGTTATATAGAGCACAGGTGTAGATGTGATACTTTTTTCTAACTATTAGTGGTACAAAATTTTTTTTTCTCCTTGAACTAAGTGAAAGTAGTTGTATACATAATCCAATGTTCCATAGTTGCAGTGGGTTATTGGCATAATTGGCAATGATGGAAGCTGTTGATTTAAGCCTTTTACAGCTTGGCATACTAATCTAGCTTTATGCTTCATGCCTTATGGTTAAACTTTTCTGCTGGGTGGTTAAGGGCAAATTAAAGCAAGACCTGCATAACAAAACATGGAACTTTTGTATCCCTTAAGGTCAGTCAAATCCCCTCAGGATTTACTTTGAAACCATGTACAGTGCTTTGTAGAACTGTTGTCAGTGTCAGCCATCTGGATGAGTCATGGCCATTGCTTGACCAATTTGCTCTCTGTGAAAGCCCCTAGAAAGAATGTTTTCTCTCTAGGTGACTCTCCACAGGTACACTGTATATCTTCAGTCCCTTTGCTCTGTAGCCCCATAATCTCCTTGAACAGAAAGAAATTCAACAGTCCTATAAATACATGAAGAAATACTCCACATCGCTAGCCGTTTGGGAAATACAAATTAAAACAATACTTAAATATCATCTCACCCCAGAAAGAATGGTTATCATAAGGAAATCAACCAACAACAAATGTTGGACTGCTGGTAGGAAGTGCAACCATTATGGTGAGCAATGTGGAGACTCTTTAAAAACTAGAACTGGAAATCCCATTCAATCCAGCTATCGTCCTCCTGGGAATTTTCCCAAAAGAACTGAAAAGATCATATCATAGTGATATCTGTGCACCTATGTTTAGCACAGTTTGTAATAGCTAAATCTTGGAAACAATCAAAATATCCATCATCTGAAGAATGATTGAAAAAGGTGTATTTTTATACAACGGAATATTACTCAGCTGTAAAGAATGATAAACTAGAAGCCTTCATATATAAGTGGATGTATCTTTAACATATACTCATGAGTGAAATCAACCTGACCTACATGTGTAAATATCATGTGGTCTCCCCAGTGTGAGAACCCTAAAGAAGAAATAAAAATAGGTATAACACAGCTGAATGATAATGAAGGATTTGAAGGTTAAACAACGAAGTGATTGCAAGCAGAAAATATAGGAAACATGGCAGGAGCAAAACCATGCACAGGATGAATTAGATAATGATCCTAAGAACCTCTGAAAGGTTTATCACACTGAGGATAGCAATGTGTAACACTAAAACTATGCATGGAATGTCTGTGATTCTGGTCTTTTAGGTTTGTGCTGCTTCCAATGTAATTGCAGTTACTGCTATACTCTCTCAAGTAACTAGTTACTAGGAAACAAAAAGGGTATTAAATGAGAGTAAGAGACAAGGAAATATGCTGAAGGATTGACAGGCTACAATTTTGTATTTGCTTAGATTTCTAAATTCCTGTGTAAAAATGTGTAACTGCTTTTATCACATTCTATAGAGATTTATTAGAATATCAATGACTGATAGATAATATGAACTCCAAGTTAAGTCTAAGATGTTTGATTCTCAGAAAGACAGTAATGTTAAGCTCAAGTACCTATTTTATAGAGTAATAGTATCACTGAACTTTTCTCCTGGAGGGTTAAGAATATAAGTTTACAGGCCAAAAATTGGAGAAAAAAAAGGGCTACAAGGATAGCCAGTATTTTGGACCTAGCCCTTCAAGGTCAGTGAGGACTCAGGACATAAGAGAACCTGTGCTGCAACATTGTATAACTCAGTGGTTTCCCAAATTTTCTGTTCAAGGAACTTGGTTTTTATTTTGTAGATTTCTACCAGCTTTCCAGGCTTCTAAACTCCAACCAGAATATCCCATCAAGTTTGGCTCACAGTGTTTTAAGATTGCTTCTGCTGTTGGCACCTCCAAACCTTTTCAAACTCTTGTGATAAAGCAGGCTTAAATGTTTCCAAACCGCATGATCAGGTACCCTCACAGCAGGGGCCCCATTGTCCTAGCACTGAAAATCAGCCTTATTTGCTTCTCTTGTTACTCTCTAAAGGACTTCCACAGTATTTGTTGTTGTGATTTCACCTTTTCAAAACAAATTTCTTTATTTGGACTGGGGAGATAGTTTAGTGGTCTAAGTGACTGCTGGTCAAGCACAAGTTTAGTGGTCTAAGTGACTGCTGGTCAAGCACAAGGTCCTGAGTTTGATTCCTGGAACGCCATGCTGTGCTGGCCCCAGAACCACAGACTTTGAAACTTGGGCATGGTGGTGCACCTCTGTAATGCCATCCCTGGGGAGGGAGGCTGAGACAGGAGAATCACTAAGAGTCCACATTTTGCAATAAGATACTATATTGATAAAAAAAATATTTTTGCATTTTGGTCTTTTTAATCTTTTCTTTTTATTGTTAAGTCTGGATAGGTGCTTATCTATATTATTTATTCTTGAAGAGAACCAGCTCTTGAATTTGTTGTTGCTGTTTACCTTTTTATTTATTTATTTTTGGTCTCAGTTTAATTAATTTCCACCCTCATCTTTATAATTTTCCTCTTTATTTTCACTTTGGGGTTGATTTATCATTTGCTTTTAAGATTTCTCATAAGGTTGTCTGAGCTTGCTCTGTTCTTCTAATGTGACCATTGATTTTGATAAATTTGCCTCTAGAACTGCTTTCTTCTAGAAGTTTCATTGAATTTTACTGTGATTTTCATTTAAAGTTCCATAAATTTTTAATTTCTCTGGTTTCTTCCGTGTCCCACTGGCTGTTTAGCAGTACATTGTTCATTTTCCAGATTCTTTCTATTTTCAAAATTTCTTCTGTCCTAGATTTCTATTTTCATGGCACTATGGTCTGATAATATGTATGGAATAATTTCTATTCTTTTGTATTTACTTCAGCAGATTTTGTGAACTAGTGTGTGATCCATTTTGGAACGTGTTCTGCTAAAAGGAATGTGTCCCAAGTTGTAGAGGGATGGAACGCTGTATTTATTAAATCCATATGTTCAAGAGTGTGGTTCTTGTCTGAAACTTTTAAAATTATCTATCTCTTCATGAAAGTTGGATGCTAAACTCTTCTACTACAATTGTGTTAGTGTTTATTTGATTTATAAATTTTGTAGTTTGTTTTCCAAGCTAGGTACTCCAGTATTTGGTATATATATGTTTATCAATGTTATCTTTTGTTGTTGGATTGATCTCTTACTAGTATGCAGTGATTTCCTTTGTTTTTTCTAATCAGTTTTAGCTTGAAGTTTATCATGCTTGATATGAGAACCTCTGCTTACTTTCTTGCCCTGGTGTATTAAATGTTATTTTTCATGCTTTAATTTTTAGGCTGTCAATATCTTTTTTGATGAGTTTCTTGAAAACAGAAGATTGTTTGATTCATTTTTTATATCCAGTCTATGTCTTTTAATTAGAGAGCTGAGGTTGTTAGCATTGAGAGATATTACGGAGATGTTCTGGCTATTTACTATAATTGCTTTATCAGCTAGGGTTTTAGTACAGGAATAGATACAATAAACAGATAGAACATAGGATATACAAATGTATATAACATTAGTTTACGATGGTCAGCGACAGAGTCAGATGAGAAAATGTACAGAGGGCATTTGCTCACTCGAGACGGAAGGATTGTGTCTCAAGGTCTGAAGTGCACTGTAGTATTTCATGCACGTCTCTATCAGTGGGCCTGTGGGTCTGTGATGGAAGGCAGAAAAATCTCAATGGAAGCTTCAGGATCCAAGCCCAAGAGCCTGCACTGGAAGCCAGGAAATGAAGTTCAAGCTGACTGTGAATACTGAAGTTCTTAGAAAGATGTGGAATAACAAAGTCTTCCTTAACCCCTTTATATACCCTTTTTGTGCTAAGTCTGGAGCGGGTACTCCCACGCCATGGCCCAGGGTACGGAACCCTCAGAGGATTGGCCACACAGTTGCCTTCTTTATCTTTTGACATGTCATTTGTTTTCCTTTTCCTGATGTTTTTTCCCCTGTTTGTGCATTGACTACACTAGGTTTCTCTATATTTTTAGCTATGTCTGAGTCATTATTTCTGTTGAAAATATTCTTAATTATTTTGTCTGGAGCTGATTTGGTATTCATATCTTCTGAGTTGGCCTTTTTAATGGAAATCCCTTATTTCTTTATCTATGAGGAAGGGTAGCTTTGCTGGGTGACTTGATTTGGTTGGACTTTATTTACTCTTAGAACTTGAAATATTTCATTACCTGCTTTTCTGACCTTTAGGGCTTTGTGCTGGGAAGTCTGCTATGATATAACATGTTTACATTTATATGTGGTCCCCCCCCCAGCCACTTTAAAAATAGTTTACTAAGGTTATGCCTTTTGAGCTTCCTCATCCTCCTCCTCGTCCTCCTCTTCGTCCTCCTCCTCGTCCTC
>PVJA010030251.1:0-25774 GCA_004027025.1 Myocastor coypus | reverse complement strand
GGATCATACGCCCAAAGCCGCTGTGGAAAAACAGACTCTCCCATTTCTTCTGATGTCACTGAGTGTTCTTGAACTCAAGCTCAGGAGTCACCTACCAGGAGTTTCTCCTGGCTTCTCTAGCTTCCTCCTGAGTTATGCTGAGTCTCTTGTGCTCTCTGTTCTCATTAGTTATGGAAGGGAATGAATGAAGGCAAACTTTTGATAAGCTTCATTAGTAACTTGAGTGGCCAACTAGAATCTGGCAGGATTTATTTATTTATTTATTTATTTATTTATTTATTCTTCTTTCTATTTAATACAAGATCTACAGCGTCTCACTATACAACTTAGACTTGTAGTGATTCTCCTGTTTTTATCCTCCCAAGCTCTGGGATTACAGACATGCGCCACCATGCCCAGTCTCAATCACTATCTCGGAGCACCCTGGGGGCAGGGCTGGAACAGCACGAAGGAGGTCAAACCCTGTTCCTTATACCTGCCTAAGCAAGCCTGGCAGGATTTCTGAGGGGAGAAGAAGAGTTCAGAGTAGGTAAAGATCTCTGGATTAGCCATGACAAGATGTCATTATTCTCTGAAATCAAATTCACACTCATAGAATGAAGAGTGGGAAAAGTCCTTACAATACTTGGTAGACTAAAAAAATCTCTGGAAGTACAAGATGAATACAAACTACACACATATACCAGAGCATTATCCTAAGCACTGACCTTTAATATTCAAAAAATCCAAAATTAATTTAGAAGTTAATGCCTTCCTTAGGCAAAACTCTAACTTCCTGGAAAATTTACTTTGGGGGCAATTTTTAATGACTTCATTTCTTTTTTTTATTACTTTAAATAAGAAATAACAATAAGTCAGTTTCAATACACATTAGTAGGATAGCCACAATAATTAACACAATGCATATTGTTGTCTTCATAGTAGTTGTTTGGAGTGCAAGTTGCAGACATGATAACTTTTCTAAACACTATTGGTACAAATATTTCTTGTCATTGAACTAAGAACAAGTAGTTGCATATATAGTCCAATATTCCATAATAGTAGTGGGTTATCAGCAGAACTGGCTATGTTCAAAGCTGTTGACTTGAGCCTTTTACAACTCAGTATACTAATCTGGCTTTACCCTTTATGCCTTGTGGTTAAGTTTTTCTGCTGGATGGTTAAGGCCAAGTTAAAGCAAGACCTACATAACAAAACGTGCAACTTTTGAATCTGACAAGGTGAGTCTTATCCCCTCAGCATTTACCTTGAAACCATCTATAATTTATAGAACTTTTGTCAGTATCAGCCATACTTCATTTCTTGAGTCAACAAATAAGAGAAAATTGTAAGACTTTACCTGGTATCAACTATACCTAAGTTGCTGCATTCAGGAGAAGCCTCAGTATAACACTTCTGCAGATATAAAAAAGAGTACAAAATGTTTATAGTGCAGTAAAGAAATTTATTTCCCCTTCACCAAGTTTCCCAGCCTGCATACTAGGTGACCACAGGAAGATGAAGTGCTGGGAAGGAAACATGTCAGTTTTAGTTATTGAAATGTAGATGTGTTACTGGTGGCTTATGAATGGGAGATTATGAATGTAAATTATCTATGTTGTAAATCAGTGCACCCAAGTTAAATTAATCTGAGTTTCTGCAAAAGCTGAGTGTCACATCACAGACTGTAATGAATTGGCCATCAACTGTCTTCTCCAATCCATAGGAAACAGGCCAAGTGGCTTTTCCTGACTGCATCCCTACATGCTGCTGTGCCTTCTGTTAAATATTTCCATATCATGATAATCCTTTTATATTATACAGTATATTCTCACATAGATCATATGCATGGTGCTCTGAGTCCTTGAAGTAAACTAAGCACAGTCCCCATTTTATAGATCTATAAACAGATGCAGTCACTCAATTAGCTTAGTTGCATGAAATTTCAAACACAAGTCTTTTAGATCAGCGTTTATTCATTGACCTTATGTGATAATACTGTTTCATTACTCTTCATAATGTATGTGTAAGAAGGTGAATCAGAAGCCATTAAACTCTTGTAACTTATGACTTAAATATTGCATACTATTATAATTGCAATGTAAAGGACTCTAAAGAGGTTTCCTTGAGGTTAAAATGTAAATATCTGATTAATGATGAATTGACTAGACACTGTTTTTGAATACTTTTCTAGACTAGTGAGAAGTATGTAGATGTTTCCTACATTCCAGAAGCATCCACTGTTTGCGTGATAAGCAGCATGCAAGAAGCAGAGGCCAGTGTGGAGGTTTCCTTTCCTCAGTCGGCAGCCCATGGGGAAATTTGTAGAGAGGCAACTGATTCTCTACATGCTCAGTCTAAAACTATAAGCAATAAAAGGCTATACCAGATGATTTCTTGTGTGCTTCCTTTTAAATATATTTGCAGTGAGGCTCTATAGAGTCTCACTACACAGATTAGACTTGTAGTGATTCTCTGTTTTCAGCCTCCCAAGAAGTCAGATTATAGGAGTGTGCCACCATGTCCAGTCTCAGTCACCATCTCAGTGTGCCCTTGCGGCAGGGCTGGCAGGGCATGCTGGTGATTAAGCCCTAGTCTCTGAGTCTGCCTAAGCAGGTGCTTTAATCCACTGAGCTCTCTGGTCAGCCCTTCATGTGCGTGTTTTTGTTCGTTTTCCAGGCACACCATTTCCAGCAACATGGGCATATTCCTTCTTCTTTTGATGCTGGTCTTCTCCATGATCCAAGGCTTTGACAGTCTCAGATTTATAATATCGCGCAGCAGTGGATTGTAGCAATAGTCTAAGCACATCAAAAAACAATTACTTTTCTAAAGAAAAAGAAAGAAATTGAAGGTAGAGATTTGTGGAAATAGACATGAAAGACACAATTTAGCCTGTAATTTAGGACAGTGAAAAAAAGACATTTTCAAATATTCTCATTTGAAAGGAAAAAACATTTTATAAAAGTATATTAGGTTCATTGCTATTTATTGAAAATAATAAATTATTTAAAATGACTGGAAGAAAAGACATTTTCTGGCTGTTGTCTTCACCAGAACTTGCTTTATACTTTGTTCAAATTAGATGGCTCCTGAGAGAGCTCCTTAATGGAAATCATACAGTTTCCTCCTCAGACACTAAAACTATCTTATGAATTGCTCTGCCAGAAAATTTTGAGAGTGAACAGGAAAAAAAATCTAAAAAGAAAAAAACAATATTAAGAAATCTGAAATCTTTTTATAATTCCGCAGCATTGCCTAGAAGGGCACACTGTCTGCAGTTGACACTTCTATGTAGTAGCAGGGATTTTGTTTTTGCGATAAAGGAATATTAAACCTGTTTCTCAAGCTAGAAAGCATCCTCCTGTTCTAAAACCATAACTATTCCCAGACTACATACAGACATTTAGTTGTGCTTTAAAATAAATCAGTAAGCACTCTTCCTCCCAGTACTAGTGGTGTTTCATGGCAGGGGTGGGTGGACGATCATGCTTTCCAGCGGGTCAAAGGATGGCTCATGAGTGTGATCACCTCTGTCATCTTTGCCTTGATCATTCCTTAATCAATGTCAATTACATGTCTGGAAAATTCTCATGCATTAGTTGTTAATATAATTCTGTTCTCTTGAAAGTGGACCTAGAAAGTGAACATGTGTTATCTCCATTTTTAGTTAATATACAGGAAAGTGGAGAGGGAAGAGTCAGCTGAGTGGAGTGAGCAGAGGAATGCTGTAGGCTTGGAGGCAGTGCAGAGGGAATATTTGTAAGGGAAACTCTGTAGCCCAACATTGTCAAGCAGGATTCAGCTGAATGGGCAAATGAGCAAAGTTCATTCAATACTAAGATATCAAGGAGTGCTATTTGCTTTTTATCAAACTTTAGGTGAGCAATTTACCTCTGTGAGTCTTGTTTTTCTCATTTGAAAACTAGAAAAAAATACAACCTACTCCTTCAGTCTATTCTGTGGATAAAAAGAGATTTTTTTCCAAAGAAAGAATAAAACAAAAAATCCGTGATGCACTCAGAAGCTCAGTGATAGTTTTATTATCAACAGTATAGTGAAATCTAAGGCTAAATAATTTCTGATATTCAGTAAGTATCCAGGATTACTTTCCTACTAACAGTTGCTTGGAAATCATGAGGTGCAGCACACACTTACTCATTGCAGGAGTATCTCTGGAGAATGATCCGAAGAACCATAGCTGCAAAACCTGAACATGGACTTTTAAAGAGACAGCAATTCTTAACAGCAAAAGCTTTAAAAAAGAAATAAATCACACATACTTATACCCTAATGAAAACAGAACTATGGCATTATATTTATTTCTCTTTAATTTCCAAAATAGCTACCGGGGTGAATTTGTCAAGTGTTTGAACACACATCTCTTCAAAGAGATAGCTTCAAGGAAGAAAAAAACGTGGTACTGCATTTCATGTTGGTGTATTTGATTTCATATATTTGTAATTAACTAATGCTATCATTTCCTTTGCGATGCAGAACACTGAAGATTAACTTGGCATGTGTAAGCAAGAAAGCTGCTACGCTTGGGCCTCCAGTGTAAGCCGACCCTGAGGAACATCCACTGCATAGACATCTTTTCAGCGTTTTTCTTTGTTTCTTTGTCCAAGCAGCATACCTTGTGGCAGCTTCCTCCAGAGTCAGATATGTCTCCTTTTCTTTCTTGATGAATTTCAGTGAGATAACCTTCAGCACTGGATTAATGGTTCCGTTGTCTCAGCTATGTATCACCATAGAAAACATTTTAGTTATAGCTAGTAGCCATCTGGAGAGTAAACAAACATCTAGTAAATTCTTACACATTCTCAGTTTTGATGCCATGTAAATATATTCCTGTTTACTTGGTTAGCAAATTATGCCTTATTATAACAACTAAAATGAAACTAATTAATTTCATAGCGTATTTACATTTGGTAGTGGCTTCCATTGTTACTTCAGTGCCATGCTCAGCCAAGTTAAAACTACTTGAGAACATAACTTAGCAAACTGTGGACAAAAGTTAGGATTCTTTTGTTATAATTTAAGTGTGTCTGTATTATTTAATTTATTTAGCCTTCAAGCAAAATACGAGGTTCATATATTATAGGAAAAGGCGCCGAGCTTCTTCGCTTAGGACATCACTCTCCTTTCTCTTGCGCAGGCTGCAACACAAGTTTGACAAGAGGAGCAACATTCTAGTCTTCAGATTTCATCTTGAACATCATTGCTTGTCATTGTATCACGACTTACTCTGAGGTTCAACAAAAAAATCTTTAAAGCACACCCAAGAAATATTACAGGAAAGAAACTTCTAAGAAATGCTAAAATTGTTACATAAAGTCCCAAGAAACTTTGCACCATTGACTAAAGAATTGGCAAGCTCTTTGTAGAGTCTGCTGTCTTCGTCTGGGTGCCGTTCTCTTCTCTAGCTTCTCCTTGAGATGTCCTGCCACGCCTCTCACTGTCAGGATCGGGCTCATCTCAGCCAGACAACCTTGCCTGGAGTGAAAGAAGTCCGTCATTACACATGGGAAGGGGACCAAGAGGTAGAATGTGAAAGGAGGGGAAGAAAAAGAGCGATGCACTGTGCCTAGGTACCACTCCCCACAGTGACTGCAGTCATTGTAAATTGCAAACGTAGGCTAATGCAAAGTGTAGCAATCAAAATATTTGCCCCTTTTACCATTTCCCTAAATGTCTATGCATATTTGTGTGTGACACATCAGAAGTATCATAAGCAAGATAGAGTGATCTCACTCTTTCATTTGACTTCATCATTATCAAAATTAACATAATTATGATTAAGCAGACCAGTTTTCCCTGTTAGCAGCTGGATAGCCTTGATCTTCACCCACAATATGTACCTCAAATCCCCTTAACTAGACCTCTTACCCAACTCCCACGTGGTGGTTGGAGGCTGTGCTAGCCTGTTTTTATTTGGAAGTGTTGTCCTGGTGCCAACAATCTCCAAGTGGGTCTGAGGGAAGGTGGCACACACATCCCTTGAGCTTCAGCCTTTGTGCTGCTCCTTCTGAGTGGAGCAGAAGTGAACCTTCCTGACTTCCTGAGTTGGGCTTGCACAGCTGGCCTTTGCTGCCCAGTGAAGACCACCATGTTTTCTGTTCCCACCTTGCTGCACGCATTTGAGGTTATCCTTCCATTCCTGCTTCATAAACTGGGTTTCAGCTCTGCAGCAAATGAAATGGCTGTGTGAATTGTCTCCTGAAACCTGAGAGAAAGCCTTCATTTGCTCTCCAGTACAAATTATCAGAAAACTCATTGAAATGGAACCAAGAGTGAGGTGATTACATATGTATATAAATCATGTAAATAGGATAAATAGAAAACATTTCATAGGGCCGGCCAGATATCTCGGCTGACTAAAGCGCCGACTTAGGACAGTTCAATCCCCACCGTGCCATGCTGGCCCTTCCCTCAGGGTACACTGAACAGGTGATTGAGATTGGGCATGGTGGAACGTGCCTGTAATACCAGCACTTGGGAAGCTGGAGAAAGAAGGATCACTTCTGATCTATGTAGTGAGACCCTGTAGACCTTGTATTAAATACCATAGATGAAGAAAACATGTTAATATTTCATATTATAAATGTAAGCTTAGAAAAAGATTATGACAAGAATGCGTAAAGTACTCTAAGCAAAATCCATACCTTTTTTCAGTTAAGTTCATAGGACTTCTCAGTATCACTGGCAGTGCCACCTTTGTGTGGACAACTCTAAAATTGAATTAGAAAGTGGTAATTTTCTTGCACTTCCCCAAAGTTGGGGGAAAACTGGAAAAAGAGAAGGTACATTCAATTATCAAAACTGAAAATTAAATAATTTAAACCTTAATTTCTAGTGAGCTTGAATGAGTGCCCTGTTTTATTTAACTATATTAGGATGCATAGGTTATACTTTTAGCAACATGGTACCATTCAAGACAAACTTTTCTTTCATCTATTCTTAAACTATAAGATCATCATTATAAGCAAAAGATTATGACTCATTGTTTTTGTGAATAATTGTATACAGATATTGCAATAAATTTTCAAGCTGAGATTTTAAAAGCTTGCCCAAAATAGATGTTTCTCTCACACTCGTTTTCTTGGTGGTTAGTGCTTTCTTACTCGGTGGCTCTGTATTAATTTTTGCCCCAGCCGGGCGTGGTGGCTCACGCCTGTAATCCCAGCACTCGGGAGGCTGAGGCAGGAGGATTGGTGCGAGTTCGAGACCAGCCTGGGCTACAAAAGTGAGCTCAAGGCCAGCCTCAACTGCATAGCGAGACCCTGTCTCAAAAAGGCCAAAAAAAAAAAAAAAAAAAAAAAAAAATTTGCCCCAGAAGAAGGCTTTGGAACATCTCCTTAAGAATTAAAGGGAAAATAGATTAATTACCCATTCTGACACCTTACTGAGTCAGTTTATATCCAGTGAGGAATCTGCTAACAGCATGTCAGAAATATTTACTGGAAAATCCTGAAAAATCAAACAGCTGGTGAAGGAAAATAATTTGTACTAATACAGTCTTGCTAGAATTTGTTATCATTTGTATCCATACATTTGATGGTGTCTCAAGAGTTGAGGCTGTTCTCTCACAGAACACACTTACTGTGTGGACAAACTGAGTTATTCACTCTACTTTCATATTCAATGGACAGATACTAAAATTTCAAGAATTATGATGAAGTTTGCAGCTAAAGCTTACTCTGTAGGAATTACATTCATAGGAAAGATTCAGAGTGTCTTATAGGTCAAACTGTTTGCTCTGTTTCATAAATCTAGGACAGCATATTCTAAGAATAAGAAACAAGGAATTCAAATCCATCTACACAATTAAGGGAAATGTCTTTATATAATATATGATCACCTAAATTAGTACATAGATAAATAGTGTATGCTGTGATCTGTGTCTCTCCAAAATTTACATGTTGAAATCTGATATTAAGAGGTGGTGCTTCGGGGAGACGATTAACTCATGAGGGCTTATCCCTTGTTAAAGAGATTAAGGTCCTTATAAAAATAGCTCCAAGAGCCATCTCATCTTTTCGCCACATATGAAGATATAGTGAGAACTCACCATTGCTATAAACCAGAAAGAGAAGTCTCACCAGGTACAGTATTGTAAGATGAGATGACATGTGCAAAGCTTAGTATAGTCCCTACTACAACTGGACACTGTTTAAGTTATCCTCACAATTCTCAATTGCTTTTAGATAATAGCAAATCTATCTGACACTATTTCTCCTTCACAGATTGAAAGCGTCCCTATAGCTCACATTTGCAAGCTAAATAGAAAATATTAAGGTCAGACAGGCTCAAGCATCCATAATACCTTGGCAGTTAATCTCCTAATAGGAAATTCAGGAATTTGCAGCTACCAGATAAATCCTGGGGAAGGATTATTTAAATCACTAACATTTGTTCGCTCTCCTGTTTTTAAAAGGAAGCTCTACTCATTGTATTGAATGAGGTGGCAATCATATTCACTTCAATTGATTCTATTATTTCAATTATAAAGTTATTGGATTTTTCTTTGTGTACTATGTAAAAGGGACCAAAAGTTTATTCCCAGGGTTCTTTATTGAAACTAAGAATCTTGGAATTCAGAGTAAAACTCTACATGTAGGTACTATATAGTGGCCAAAATCTTTGGTTTTCTTCAGCTTTCTATGTTTAATGTTCCACCTACCACAGTGACAACTAAAATTCAAGAGTCAATTGTGAATAGATCTAGCTAATTTCTCAATTAACTAGTGATCACATGGTATCTTTATTTTTGTGATTAAAAATGTTATTTGTGCACCATAAAAAAGGTCTTTTCTGCCATAAAGTATGAAGGGGAGGTCTGCATCCTCAATTGTAGTCCACACTAGGATTCCCTTCCCCACCCCTTATACCAGGGCTACAGTTGTTATGGTTGTAGGAAATGTGGCTTGGATGCTGGGAAAACAGCCAAGAACCTTCAGTTACCTGTACCCTTCATTCCCCTTGCCCCCCCCCCTTTTTTAGCAGCCCTGCCCAGCAAACCTTCAGACCCTCTCCTCATGCCACTTAGAATAGCCAATTAGTATACATTGTGAGCCCTCAATCTGCCCAATGGGGAAGAAGGCCAGCTACTTCTCCCTTATTAAGGATAAAAAGGAGCCTGGTGTAGCCTCGCCTTGATGGTGCTGCACACCCTCCTGCAGACACCCACTTGCTTTGTGGAGCTTTTGGGCTGTGGGAAATGCCTCACCATGTGCACTGACAAACTGAGTGGGACACGTTCCCTACATACACTAACTGGACACACCATGGTAGTGGACATGGACTGTCTTGCCAGACACATGGAAGCAGAATCTATGAAATGAAAGACAGCTATTGAATCACAATCTTTGTAATTAGGGGAAGAAATATCACCATACCTAAGAACTGGAACATCTTCATATTCTTCGCATTATTCTAGGGTCTTAGGATATGTTAACTTACTTCATCCTCAAAACTTATAAAATATTAAGTGTAATTAAATAGCACACAATGAAATAAAGTTATTTAGGTTCACATAGTCAGGAAACTTTACAGTGAAGATGTGAATCACATCATCATTTTAGTCAGAAAATATTCTTCAATTTGTTTTTCATCTATCCACTCACCTGTATATGGATCTATGTACATAGGTGCTTATATTGCATTATAATTTCCATGTAGTTACAGGTGCAACTCTTAAGTGGACAGTTTAATGAATATTGAAGCTGTATACCTGGGCAATTATCTCCCCTATGAAGATAAGAAATTTTTTCCATCACTCCAGAAAGTTTTTTTCATATCTGTTTTCATATACATATTTCATGTGTGAGTTCTATACTCTTCCATCTTCAGAGACAACTAATATTTTAATTTCTAACCCCATAAATTACTCTTATGTGTTTGTAAATTTGTCCAGATACAATCCTATAGCAGACTGTTTCTAACTTGCGTCACTCAGCACAGTGCCTGTGACATCCACCTGTGCTGTAGGCCTCTTATTGCTGAGCAGCATGGTGCCGGGTGGTTATACCTACAGTTGGCTGTGCATCTCCTTGGTGGATATTTTTGTTGCTTTCAGGTTTGTGGATGACAAATAAGGCTGAAATAAACATTGGAATACAACTATTTTTGTGAACATATTATGATATATGCTGAATAGAATCTAAGGAGTTGCTTAGTTGTATGCATCAAACTTTATAAGTAACTTTCACGTTCTTTTCTGAAGAGGCATTATATGCCTACTCATAGTGGTTGTGGCTACCAAATGTTCCACAGCCTCACAAACTCTTGATGTGGCAGAATTTCACTGTTACAAATTGATTCTTCTGAAAACATGAGATGAAATTCCACGTAAGCATATAAAATTGTGTTGAGGAATAATTGGATTGTTGAAATTGCTTTGACTATATATTAGGAATTGAAACCTTTGTTTGATATATATATATATATATATATATTGCTTAGCCGTCAATAAATTAAATTCTCATCCCCACCTGCCTTAAAGAGCCTTAGATGAAGGACAAAAAGAAAGAAAACTAGGGACAAAATTTAAGAACAATTCAAAAATTAAGGAACATTTATTTCTGACAAAACAGAAAAGGGGGGATATAAATAGAGGATTATTTTATTGTGGAAAAAGTATATATACAAGATAGTTAAGATAGGTATACATAGCTACTTTCTCTTAATCCACTGAGAAGAAAGATTTTTACTAATAGTGTTTAGATGAAATATGTCTGTATCTTTTCCACTGCATAACTAACACAAATCAATAATACACAATGTATTAGCTATTGTAACTGTCCCACTAACCATTTTAAAACTGTTTCATTGTTATTTTATCTTTTTTCTCATTAAAATGAATAAAACAAAAAGAAATTATGGAATTAAGCCTATTTATTTACAGCTGTGCAAAGGTGGCATTTCTACCTCAGTACTTTTTGCATGACAAAATAAAGTTCAAATCAACCGAGGTTTAAATAACTCATCCTATTATGTTCCAGAGAAGATATACAACCAATATAGCAGCAAGTTATAGGGCATAAAAATATTCACTTGGAAGCTCTTTCCTCAGAGGAAACACAAAATCTGAACATGAGTACAGCATTAGCATTTGAGTAACAACATACTTAGCATCCTGCTTACCAATATAACTTGACATCAGAACAAAACTGTGTGGATGTTCCCAGTCTGAGGAGACTCTTCACCACGGGTAATAAATATAATTGTCCAAAACTAGTGTTTTCTTCAAATAAGACCTGATGAGTTTGGCTAAAACAAACATTTGTGTGATTATTTTGTGAAGAAAATGACTGCAAATGTAGCCTTTTCCTACAATCAACCAATTCCACCCTGTAAGAATGATACACAGATTGATATAAATGGTTTTTTAGTTATGTCAGAAAACCTTTAGAGAACCTTTCTTTCTAAGGCTTAATAGAACATAATTTAATCTGGCAGCTACAATTTTGAAGTCAATTTACAAAAGACATTTAACTATCATTTAATAATCAGTGACAAGCTCTTTGAATCTTCCTAACATCAGTGAAAAAAGTTTTTCTCTTTTAATTTACCACATAATGGTATCTTCTTTCTCATAGAAGATAGTAACATTTTATACATCTTGTTAAAAAGTATTTTTTGTGTTTACACACACTCTGAAACTTCCACACAAAATTAACAAATTTCAGCTCACTTCATATTTTGTTCTTACGCTTTGAGGCAAATTCTTAAGGGAAGAGACCAGCAATAAAGTTTTGTCTATATTTTCTGATTTTCTAGAATATGTTCATTTATATGCTCATGTGTTATGTTTTATTATTTCTTAATGGTGTTTTAAAAATCAACAGAGTTTCTACATGATGATATCTGCAATCTGAGCAACTATATCGAGGACAGCAATGTGTAATACAAAGTTCATGGCTGAATACCTCTTCCCTCGGTCTTCTAAATGTGTGCCGTTTCTAATGTCTTATCAGTTATTATACTCTCTTTAAAATAAATTAAAACAAAAAAGACAAAGAAAAAAATTAAGATTTCTTGAAAGCAAGTGCCAATATTCAATTATTTCCCCAATCTTGTATATCTGTTAACCTGAGTAACAGATTTAATGATAAAAATAGATAATATAACAACCATGGCTAATTAGCTATTCCTATTCTGAAGATCTGTAAACATATGCATTGTCGTATGTACCCCTGCTTCTGTCTTTTCTTTATTTGTTTTGTTTCTGCTTTTACTCTTCAAAATACAGCAAGATAAAATAAAATATTAAAAAATAAAATAAAAATCAACAGTTTAATTAGCAAAATAGTATATCTGACCAAATTGAATTATGCCTATTTGAAATATCTAACTTGCCTTTTCAAGTAGAAAAAGTTACTCTCTTTTCCTGATTTTCATGTAGACATTCAATAATATCAGCCTCACCCTGTGGATCTTACTAATTAGATCCCAAAGGTTACATCCATTGAATCTGCAACTGCTTGCCAGGGTGAGACTCACATTCATCATCTTTCTCCTTTTCTTTCAACTCTTCACAAGCTATTGTGACTTTATTGACCTTTGTGGCTTCTATGCAGCCCACATTTAGCACACATTGGCATGTGATCATGGGAAGCTTTTCTTTTATGCATAATCACCACCTCTGTCACACAAGGTATATTTATGTGAATGCACTGTTATGAAAAACAACGGCATGGCGCTGGAGCACCTTACCTCGCATCGCATGTCTCTGGGCTCTGCTGTTCTCTGTGCAGCCTACAGCTGCCCAGGAGCACGCTGCATTTTCCCTTAATTGCCTAATAGCCTTCCGGATTCCTCCATGTTAAGAAAATATAGAGTTAAAAATAAATACGCTCTGCACAGTTTCCACCTGTGTTTCCCAACCAAATTTCTACTGTTTTGTGAGACTGAAACAGATGGGAGATATTATTGGGTTGTTTGCTTGCTGCTTTCCAGGTACAGTAAAGAACGATTGCCAGGGAACTGCTTTAGCCACCTTTGACAATACACGGAATGACCTTGTGTCCTGACTGTAACAGTTGACTATTGAAATTAATCCCCGAGAGTCTTGTGTAAAGATAAATTTTAAAGGTAATCTGCCTTATTTCCATCATAAGAACTAAGAATCTGCATTTTGATTCCCAGGTGATTTTTATCCCAACAGTAAGAAATTGTATTTGAAAACACTGATTTATCCATCACGTGGTACAGTAACCACATGAGCTAACTGGCCAGAGATGGATACAAGGGCCAGGCTTGGCAAGGGCACGATTGTAGCCAATGAATCACTCTGAATTCTTCCTGCCCTCTTTATTTCATATTCGTTTTCCCTATGCCATGTCTAAAATTTTCATTTCTTTTCTTTTTTAATTTTAAGTTTTATTCAAATTCACCTTTCTCTTCTGTCCTGGGTGTGTTAGATGTCTCAGTAAAAGTCCTAAGTGAGGTTGGCAACCAGGCAGAAAGAAGCACCTGCAATGGCAGGCTGAGCACACAGACATCAGTGGCCTTTGAGGCATGATACTGAAGGTGGAAAGAGGCAGGCAACACTGCTGCCTGGGCAGTCTCAATGGGAGAGGAAGCAGTGAAGTCCTAAACCAGGCTGCTGGTCTGCACAAGGCAACAGAAAACACCATACAAAAGGAACGAGTTATGTTTCTGTCTCTCTCCACAGCTGGCATTTGATTTCTCCCAGACCTCACCTAAATTTTAGACCCAAAGCTACAAAATATGTAACTATCACACTCTCCAAAAACGAAATGGTACTCCTTAAAATGACCCTCTGTACTGATATCTGACTCTATAACCAGTACCTCCTTGGTTTTTTTAAACTCAAATTAGTGCGTCGCCATCCAATTAACACCCCCCATAACTATCCACCTGAGACTTTTGCTTCAGCACTCTACTTTGAAACAATTATCCCTCTCCTGAATAGGGTGGTGTGATCATAATTAGGAGGGAGCAGCAAAGGCAAGTGTGGCCAAGACTTTCTGAAAACTCTTAAGGGGAGCGGGGCTACAGTGAAGGGAAACTAATGAAATTAGGACAGAGGCAAACATTTTTTCAGCTGTAGGATACTCTGGTACCCAGGAATGCTTATATTATCTATATCAGTTCACGTGAAAATGACAACTCTTCCTGTACTCCCTTTCCCAAGCATGAAAGTCCTTTGGTGCTTCATTCAAAAGTACTATCATACATTTAGCATAAAAATTTTTTATTCTTATATTTTTGATGAGATTTTTAATCAATATTCATTAAGAAAATAATTCTTTTGGTTGGTAGTATGTTAGTGAACTCGCTTCCCAATAGGCTAAATGCATAGCCCAAGGTGGTAAGCAAATCCAAGCTGATTAAGGACTCATTTATCTACAGTGTAAGTTCCCACTTATGCCACAACATCAAAGATCCTCGAGGCATGTGAAGAGCAGAGGAAGGATTAAAGAGAAAAAAATACATTTTCAAGGAACCTCCAGATCCACAAACATTAAATGGACTAAACTACTGGGGCTAACCTTCTATGACATCGCAGTGTGGCCTTTGCCACTTAGAAGGAAATTATAATTAAGGAAATAAAATGACTGGTAAGTGTCTTAGTTACTCTTCTCTCATTGCTGGGACAAACAGCTGACACCGAAAATGAGGAAAGGAAAGGTTTACTTAGCTCAAAGTTCCTGGAGGTTTCAGTCCATTTCAGCTGGCTCCAAGGCAGAGCTGCACGGGGCAGAGGGCAGCCTTTCAAAGAGCAAGAGCGAAGGGGGGAGTAGCAGCAGCATTAGCAGCCAACTTCGCTTCCTTCCTTACCCTGAAATGCAAATCACTTGCCCCAGGGGAGGTGCAGCACCCGCACTCACAATAATCAATCACAAATTCCAGAAGCTGCCCCATGAGGCTTTGGGGAGACACCTATACACAAACCATCACAGTAAGCTTTTACCATCTCCCACAGTCCTTTACATCATCAAGATCCCAGACAAGTTTTCAGACCTTGAACATATTTGCAAGCATAAATATGCATGTACATTCAAGACAGTTAACTTGTATACGCAAACCCATAAGCTTTGTTATTCACGGTTTTCCTCCATAGACAATTTCTAATAGTATGATAAAGATTTTGGTATACAGAGATGTTTTTCATTTTAAGCAATGTGCTTGTTGTCTAAATACATTCAATAAAAATGCAAAATATGGAAGTTCCAATTAGCAGTTCAAAAACCAAGTCTTGCTCTGATGCGCTGTAGACCCTGTATAATAGTGAAGGGCGTATTTGTTGGTCCTAATATTTGCTTCCCTGAAGCAATCAAAAGCAGTGTTTATTTTGACCATTGCTTTAATAAAAAAGCTAACTTACAAATAAAAATGCAAAGCAATATTTGCATTATACCAATAACAATTAATGAAAGATGTATAAATTCAGATGTTACACCTTAAAGTATACTGCAGGCTGAATGTTCTAGTTACCGGATGAGATAACTAACTAGACTTCATTGTTAGCTCCTTAAAATGGCCAGCGTATAATACTCCAATTATACTATGCTATCTCTCTACATAAGGGTTAAGTATGTGTGTCTGTGACTTTGTAGAATAGTTTCATATTTTTCTTACATCAAGTACTTGAAACAGTCAAATGAAAGAGAATTCTTAATGAACATTCAGATTTAGACACTTGTGGCCCAGGATATAAAATTTTGTTTATATGCAATTAACATGAGTGTCAAAATTTTTCTTTCCTGTAAGAATAGATAAAAATTTATAATCTAGATTTGTTTGTGAAATAGGTATCTGGAAAAGTAAAAGAAAATGTTAACAGCCAGGAAAGGAATTGTATTTTTATTTATTTATTTTTATATTTTATGTTTGGTGGGGCCAGGGTTCGAATTCACAACCTTGCACTTGCCACACAGGCACTTGTGCCACGGAGCTATCTCCCTAGCCCCTTTATTTTGTTTTAAAATTGTCATTAACATATGCTTGCAATATATAATTGTTATGTTTATTGTAGGGAGTTAGTACATGTACACAACATATTTTAATTCTTTTTAATTCCCTTCTCTTTTTTATTGTTTATAACGTGAACCACACATTTGGTAAGATAGCTATTATCAGAAGAAAAATAATATAACAATTGTTAGTGAAGATATGGACATTTGGAACACTTTTACATTGTTCACAAGAACATAAAATAGTATAGCAGAATTTAAAAACAATATAGAAATGCCTCAAAAATTAAAACTAGAATCTAACTAGAGTCAATTAATTTATAGCAATCTTAGCTCTAAGCATATCTCTAAAGAATTGGAAGAAGGATCATGGAAATATACACTGTTTATTGTAGCACTATTTCCTATGATGAAGACTTAAGATCAGAGATTTGCTGATACATGAATAAAGAAAATTATATATAAATACATAATGCAGAATATCAGTGAAACTTAAACAAGGAAATACTGTCATCTATAACTGATATATCAAACTGAAGGCCATCTGTCCGTGAAATAATTCAGGCAGAGAAGGAAAACTAGGAGGTGTAATTCTCCCTCATGAGTTACCCATAATATGCAATCCATCACTATGGAAAGTAGAGCAGTGGTTGGCAGGATTCAGACAGCTGGAGAAATGTGGGGCCGTTTTGAATGAACACAGTTTGTCAATTATGCTAGAAAAATCAATTCTGGAGATTTATTGTACTATATAGTGCCTATAGTCAACAATATAGTATTGTATAGTTTGAAATTTGCTAACAGGATGAATCTAATTTTAAGTGTTCTTCACTTCAAAGCAAGCAACCATACAAAAAAGACACAAAGAAAAGTATTGAGTATTTTTATTACCTTCACTGTTGTGAAGTTAGTACCTGTGTTTGCATGTACCCAAACTCGTTAAATTGAGTGCATTAAATATGTGGTGACACACACTTGCAGTTCAGTACTCTGGAAAGATGAGGCAGAATGATTCAACATTTGAGCCCAATTTGGGCAAGTTTACAATTTAGCGAAACTGCCTTTAAGCAAAAAACCACTTCAGGTAAGCACAGGCACCATATGCCGTGCTGGCCCCAACCCTGGGCTACTGAGCCAGCGATGGAGTTCAGATGTCCTGGCACAGTCCTGCAATCCCAGCACTAGAGTGGCAGAAATCAGGATGATCACTATGAGCCTGAGCTGCAAAGTGAGAGCCTGAAAAAAAACCTTTAAAAGACAAATAACTGGGTGTCTTAGCATGTAGTTTAGTTTGATGTCTCTTGGTTCAATCCCCAGTGCTACAATAAATAAGCAAATGTCATTCTTTATAAATCAATTATAAATCAATCAAGCTATTAAAAAACAAACTACCAATTTAAAAAGAACCAAATATATTGAGTGTTACCTGCAAGCTAACAGGAGAATCATTTATAAACCAAGCATATTCTGATGTAGAGTTCAAAGGCAAGTGCCAATGGAAAAGAAATAATTATATATTTGTAAAAAAAAAATCTAGCAGTAATGAGAAGCAGGATAGCCTAAGGGTTAATGATGAGTTCTCTTGAATCAGACATCTGAGTTACAATGTTGTGCTGTCACTGTCTAGGTGACCTTGTATAAATGACTATACAGAAGTAAACAGTGATTTATTTATTTATGTATTTATTTATTTTGCAGAACAGGGGATCAAACTCAGGACCTTGCACTTGCCAGGCAGGCACTTGTGCCCCTGAGCTATCTCCTCAGCCCCAACAGTGAATAGTTTTAATAGAATAATATTCCCCAAAATGTCCACACCTTCATCTGTGATGCCCATTAGTACTGTGGGTTACCTTATATGGGAAAAAGGAGTTTACTGGTGGATTAAATTAAAGATCAAAAGATAGAAATATCACTGTAGGTAAAGCAAATGTAATCCCACGGACCCTTCCTTATAAGCAGAGAGGTAGGAGCTGAGAAAGGGAAATAAGAAGACAGAAACAGTGCTCAGGGTGAGGCAAGTTTGTGAGCCCAGGGAAATAGTCACCTTCTGAGAAAACCCAAACAAGTGCAGAAATTGACTCTATCTGTAGCCTCCAGAAGGAGCCTAGCCAACTGACACCCTAAGGTTAGTCACTAAAACGGATTTGTGACCTCCAGAAGTGGAGTGTAATAAGCTATGTTGTTTGAAGCCACTAAGTTTATGGTTCTTGGTTACTGCAGCAGTAGAAAAATAGTAGACTCACTCAGAGTTACAGGTATGAGGTTAGGAGCTAGTGCACAATGGAAATAGGTGTTCAGTTAAGAATATGAACAATAGTGCCTCATAATGAAAAGAAAATGCTATGATACTGTAGTTGAGTACAGGAGGGTGGTGCAGTTTTAGAAAGTTATCTTCTTTTAGGCAGCTTTTATTTATACCAGTAAGAAGCAAGATTTTCAGTGGATAGTGAAGACTGCAAAGTTTTTGACATGACAGGAGGTGTATGCAAGCCATAATTGTCTGGGATCACATTGGAGGAGATATAAGACAAGTATAAGTGAATGAAGATATGTAAACATCTTGATGGAATGTCAAGAAGACGAGAGGCCATGTTGTCATGTATTTGTGAATTTAAATAAATTAATAAAAATTGTAATAGGAAAAATTAGAGAACATATCTTGAAGTTTTACTGAACTGATTTGAGTTTAAGCCTATATTTTTATTTGTGTAGAGCACGTCATCACAATTTCAAAACTATCTCTTCAGTTATTACTTCATTTTCTTTTTATCTTTTGTTTAAAAATTAAGATTGGAAAGTTATGACTACTTTGTGATTAGTGTGTATATGAAGTTTTAAGTAACAAATCATAACCTATAATTAAAAAAGTGAAATAATCAGTGATTTATAACTAGACAAAGAACAATTACTTTGGATAGAGAGAAAAACAGAAATTTTATTAGACTTTTCAGAAAAAAGAAAGCATTGAAAAGAAATGGCTGGAAAATGTGGAAATTTGACATGTTGCATTTATTGAGTGCGATGGCTGGTGAATGTACAGTCAGGGAAGATTGTTAAGCAAAACAGCTCAGAAAGAATGATAAGTAAAATCCATCACAAACCCATCATTTTACACTGGGCCATCAATCTTCAGTTAGATGCCAGCTGTGAATCATATGAGTATTTGGACACAAGAAGGCATCATTAATAATTTCCAGTGTTAATAGAAAACCTTCAGACGCATGCTCAGTTGCCCAGTGGAGATGGTCATTGATCTGCTCTTCTGGTGCGACAGAAACTCACAAATTCCGGACACCATCTGGAAGCAGGTTTCTACATGCTGCCCCTTCATGCACCTGCAAAATATTAATCAAGCTCCAGATATTTTTAGCTGCAGATAGTTCAATCTTCCCCATACTGGATACTGGGGAAGGAGTATAAGATTGATGTGAAACCTAAGTTGATATTGAAGTATCGAACACTAAACAGAACAGATATTCAATTAGTATGGGTTGTATTTCTAGTTATAATTTTGATTCTTAGAGCAAAAAACACAAACCTAATGTGATAATGATTCTTACAGCTGAGGGCTATAATGACCGACAGAATTCAAATGTCATTTTTGTGAGGGAACTCAGGTCAAGGTATGCGGTAATGCACACACCACGAAATTTTCACGGCTGTATTTACTCCGGCAATGATTCTAGCATGCCTGTTGCTATTTACTATTTCGTTAAAAAAGACAAAAATAATGTGTAAGGAACTGAGAATTTCTTTAAGAATCCATACACATTAAGAGAACATAAAAATGAAATTACAGGGAGTTTAATAATATAAATGGGAAATCAAGACATCCAGGGACTTATTTACATAGTTTAGAATACAGAGACCATCACACTGTTTGCATATGTAAGACAGAGAAAATTAGGAAAAGAAATAAATACAACTGATAACAAATGTTTCATAAGATCGATGGACTAACGTGACATGCACATTATTTATAATACTTTACTAGGCTGTGTGTGAGCAGTCTGGATTTCTCTCATAAGTATTATGTCAGGCTATTCACTTGTGGTCAGGCAGTCATTGGTGTGGGAGCAAAAGGGCAAAATAGTATTAGAACAAAGGGAAATTTGTTAAAAATATGAATTAGAACAAAATTACTGGAGCAAGAGTGAGTCTTGATGCCAACTATAGTACGTAAAATGGAGCTGAGCAGCCAAGAGGAATTCTCTGGAAGAGTGGCTCCCGGAGATTCACAGTGGCCTGAAGGAAAGGCAAAGAGCTGGTAAGAATGCCCTCCAGTGGGAAGTGCTTCTACATCCAGAGATGAACGCCCTGGCAGAGGTTTTTTTACACAAAGAACTTTTGTCAGAAAAGAACCTGGTTTTCTTCCAAACACTGGAAGCTAAACGAAATAGCTTAATTAGACAAGAACAAATAAAATGCATAATGAACTTGAATTCATAAGGTAGTTATTTACAACAAAGCTCTTGTCCTGCATACCTGTCTGCCTGTGCGTACACTGAATACCCACCTTTTTCTACTTGTTCTCTGCCCTAATGAAACTAAATCTTGTGATTTCCTGTAGTCACTCTAGAGGAGCTCTTGTTAGAGGAGGACGAGGAATGAGATGGAGAATCTCAAGCTGGTCTGCTTTCAAGTTGCCTTCTGCAGCCCCTCAATCGTCTCTCCTGTCCTCTTCTGGGCATGAGTTGATGGCACTTCCTCACCTCCTAGAGGTTAGGGCCCTGTAACTTGCTTGAGAAAATAGACCACAAGTAGAGGTGCTGTGCCATCAGCTCTGGGTGAAAAGCATTAAGTTGTCATCATGAGATATTCCAGAACATTCCTGCCCTGCTGCTGTAGTCAGGAAACAAGTTGATATGGAAGTAGGGAGGGGAGGCACTATGTCCTATTGCTTCCTGCTGGGTTGTAAGACATACAGTGCAGATTTTATTTGGGAGTTGTACCATAATCTAGATTGTGCCAATTAATGTAAGTTCCAGTGTTCCCAAAGACTCAACATAAACACAAGAAACACTTTAATTCTTTGGGAATAAACATAATGGACAATTATGGAGCTGTCTATTGAAAGACGTAATTCTAACTTTTTAGAGGGTTACCTTCTATTGTTTAATTAAAGCATAGAATTTGGTACAACTGTTACATAACATTCTGTGCCCTACAAAATTAGTTGTCAAGACAACTATTCTACTGACATTCTCACTGAATGTATCCCCTCTCTTCAATCTTTCTTTGAATTGCAATTCCAAAAATGAATGTTAATTTAACCTAAAACACTAGAAGGTTTCTCTCTACCCTTCAGTTTAGATGGCAAATAAGACTGCATTTTCATCTTTCCCTTGTATTCATTACATAGATTTTCTTTCTAAACACTTTTTTCTTTTTAGAATTTTATTTATTTATTTATTTATTTATTTTTTCTTGTTTCAGAACCTTTGTTTGTTTATTCACTCATTTTTATGGCCTGCTCAGCCCGCCCCGAGGGCAGGGCTGGCCCAGCATGTGGTGCCGGGGATCGAGCCGCGGTCTCTGCAGCTGCCTAAGCTTTCCTAAGCAAGTGCTTTAGACCATCGAGCCGTCCTGCTGGGTCCCTAAACACTTATTTTTGACATAAACTTGATGTCAAAAATTAAAAGTGGGTGCAACAGTCAGCATTTTCAGCTTTGTAGACTGTAGTCTGTTACAGGCTCTCAGCTCTGTCACTATAGAGTGAAAGCTGCCATGGATGGAAAAAATGAGTGCACTAACTTAACAAAAGTAGAAGGCTAATTTTGGCCCCATGATCACTGTATTCCAAATCAGGCTGTAGACACCAATTCTAATTTAAGCCATTTTTATACAATTAGCTGTCCAACATAGAAAATTTTAGGACAATAATAGTCAGCTCACTATTTCACATATTTGAAATCTGGATGTTCTCTAACATAAAAAGATACCCTATTTATGCTGAGAATGGCAGCATATTCTATTTTAATAAGTACTTTCTCACAATATTAGTTCCGTAGGGCAAAATATAACAAAAGAATCTAAAATAAATTTTACATCTCTATAGGATATTAGAAAGCCCATTTTCCTTGATATTATATTTTAAATTGACTTACTTGGAAACATTTATTTTTGTTCCATACCAAAAAAAAAAAAAAGAATACATAAAGAAAAAAGCAAGAGGTACAAATGTTGGTGTGATAAAGGACATAAAGAGATGCTGGGATCCCAGGGAAGGGTCCTTCAGTGGATGAAATTGTGGCTGACACAGCCTAGCGTTTCTCCACCAGGAAAGCGTCTACCCACAGCAAGGTGCTTCTGTGCTTATTCATCCAAAATAAAACGTGCTGAAATAGCCTCATGTACACAAGGCAAAAGAAGCCAAGAAGGAAAAAGAACTGTATAAATATATACTTGACTTTCCTGAAAGGGAATTGTTTTATTCTATTTTAATTTATTTTTATTCTAAAGAGAATAACAAACAAAACAGAATTTCAAAACGAGATGATAGGAAGTTAGCGGTAGTTTTACATTGAGTATTGTTACCTTCAAAGTAGTCACTAAGATTATCAGATAGAGGCATGCAAAATTGATTAAAAATAATAAGCAGTAACTGTTCCTTTCAATGAAATAATAGAAATTAGTAGCACAATTATCTTAACTAATATATATTATATATGTTATACATATATATATATATATATATATATATATATATATATATTCATTCCCTTTTATGATACCTATTGTAGCTTTTGGATCTTATTTACCCTTTCAGTTTCTTGCAGTAGGGAGGAAACACATGTAAGCATGTGTTTCTGGCTTATTTCTCTCATGAGTATGGGAATTTGGGGTTGCTTCCAAGCTTTATTTTTAATATAGTATACTTCAATCTGATAGGACAAAGAAGTAAAGATGAAGCCAGGTATGAGAAATGATTTTAAGTACATACCTATACAAAGTTATGAACTAGTTTGTCTCAAGGCTATTTCTGTTTCCCACTTGCACATGTGGGGAAAGGTTATGAGTATCACACAGTAGCTCCGTGTCTCAGGATAAAGATCCAACTGATTAAAATTAGTTTTATTGGCTTATAAATGATATCCATGTGAACTTTACTTTTCAGGTTACTTAGATTTTTGTTTTTTCTTTAGTATATCACTATAGTATTAGTCCATGCATTTCTAAGTAAATTAAGGTGAGTTCTGCTATGACTCTGTATCTTCACTCAACATAGCAAGGACAATATACATATTTTCTGTGAAGGGCGTGATTTTCACTGACACACTTTGTGATGGTGCAAGCAAGCAGTAATGACAATGCTCCCATGTCCTGCTAAGATGTAGAAGTGGCCCTGCCCTCAAGATAAAGCTGCATTCATCATTATGTCACTGCTACAAAGCCAGAAATGTCACTGAGACAGCAAACATGACAGTGTACCCACAGTACCAAGACAGTCTTTGGGTGGAATTCAGCTCTACACAGCACCAAAAGCTTGTTTAAATTATTTAACCCAAGTTTTGGCTTTGACTAATAACCAACTATGAGGCTGAACTCAAAATGCCAATATTAGGTGGGAAATTGGGGATTTCACATGGTTCCAGTACATCTGTTTAACATTTTGGCTCTAAATAAATGAACTGTTTCCATAAACTTGTATGTTTGTAATAAATTCACTTTTAGACTTTTCACTTGGAAGAACACTTTTTCAGTTATAGGATATATTTAATAATAGCTATAATTTATTATTTTAATTCATTGATTTCCATAAGCCAATGAATTGATGAGTTAATATTTATTAAAGAAATATAAATCACATGATAGAATGATTTGTTCCATCATGTGTACACGCTGTAGTCCTGGAACCCTCAAGTTGGCTTCGCTATTAGTAAAATACTTTCCAAAATTCATGACACCAACTTGACCATGCTCTCCCCAACACTGTACTCCCCTAATGTAATCTTAATATACATACTTGATACATGTCTGGCTCCAGAGTAGCTTATGCTATAGAGCTAATTGGATACCACTCTAAACATTCTAAAAAGGACCTCTCGCTGAGTCATCCTCCACCAACATGCCTCCGGGTGTAGAACGCAGCTCCATTTTTAACTGAAATGATATCTGTGTCTTGCACATGCATTCAACTCAAAGCCAGTGTTTCACAGTTCTGAAAACACTCAGATGTTGTTTGATTTTTTTTAAAGTGCATAGTTTTCAATTTAAGTTGATGTGACAATTTTGATCAATTATGCGCTTGATATTTTAAGACTGAATAAATCCAAAGTAAGCATTTGAGTGTCTTTATGGGGAGGGAATATAAACATGATAGGAGAAAATATCAGTGAATCTCTAGGGTTATTAAGGAATCTCTAATAGGCAGATTTAGAACTGAGGAAGTAAGGAAAGTCTAGCCCATAGTTAATAATGAGATGTTACAACTTGCTGACAAGGTTTATAATCACTATTAAATCTATTAAGACAGTTGATTCCCCTTGGAATATTGAGAGTCATGTGTGATTGTAATGTATCTCCCACCCAAGCTTCTAAAAATGCTTTTTAGATTACTAAAATATTAAACACTTTTACTCTGGAAGGTTGAGGCAAGAGGTTTTCAAGTTCACTGGGCAACTTACTGAGTTAACAAGATTCTCTCTCAAAAACAAACAAAAAAACCAACTTTTAACAGTGGTTGGGTTATCATTAGCAAGAAAACCCTGAGTTCAATCCCTGGAACCACTAAGCAAAACAAAACAAAATAAAAAAAACTATCTAGCTTCATACACAAAGTTTACAAGAAAAGACCTTGCTAACAGAGGTGATAAACCTCAACAATGTCAACTATTCACCGCAAACCAGAGCCCACCAACTATTTTATTATGATTTCACTCTCATCTCTTCTGCTGGACTCTGCTTATTCTTGGAATTGTGCCCTCTAGATACACTGGTAACCATGTTGACATCAAATATTTTAAGCAAAGTTTAAGAGAAAGCAAGCAGTCATTGAGACAAAGTCAGACAGCTTCTTCTCATATTTTTGTGAGCTTTGCTCACATTCTGGCGACCCAGAATTCTCATGCTTTTACTTGCTACCTTTAGAATAGATTTCTTCCTCTACTTTTTTAATTTTATGAAGTATTTTATAATTTATTATAATTATAGCTATCAGAATGATAAAGAATTTTCTTGATAGCAATTGTTTATCTTCTACAGAAAAAAGAATGACTACTAATTTTAGTTTTAAGTCCTTTAAAAAGTATATAGAGTGATAGAGGGCCAGGTGTGGTGGCAAATGTCTGTTTTCTGAGTACTGAAGAGGGTGAGGCAGGAGAATTGTTGTGAGCTTGAGACCAGCCTTGGCTCCAAAGTGAGCTAAAGGCCAGCATAGTGAGACCAAAAAAAGAAAAAAAAAAAAAAAAAAAAAAAAAAAAAAAAAAAAAAAAAAAAAAAAAAAAAAAAAAAAAAAAAAAAAAAAAAAAAAAAAAAAAAAAAAAAGAAAGAAAAACAGGAAAACACATAGAGAATGAAATATGGATTGGGTGGATTTTTTCAAAACATTCTGTTATCATAGGTCTTATATTTCTGTCTTATCTGCCTTGTATAAAGTCATTCTTGAAATAAATGTTGGGAAGTATTTTCTGTGGGACTAGTTTTTGTTGTTGTTGTTTGTTTGTTTTTTCAGAACTGCCAATTAAACTCAGGCCCTTGTGCTTGCCAGACAAGCACTTATTCTACTGAGCTATCTCCCCAGCCCCTTTGTGTGACTAGTATTAAAGAATTGATTGCAGAGTGACATAACATAAGATAAAACTCTGCCACAAGATAGCATTTAGTTTAACAATGCCCAGCTGCTGGAG